>JARFTM010000091.1:0-132975 GCA_030278935.1 Trichoderma polysporum | reverse complement strand
AATAGTTTTTTTTATAGTTTTATAAGCATTAATATTATAGCTAGCTTATTATATAGTAAATAATATCTTACTTTTATAATTTAATATATTATATATTAATATACTTTTTAATATTTTATTTTATACTTCTTTAAAAATATATTTTTATCATTTTTATTAAAGTCTTATTGACTTTTAAGAATTAATATATAAGTGAATTTATTTTTTAATAGCTCTAGATAAAGCTAGGCAAGAAGAAACCTAACAGTAAATTAGCGTCCAAGTCAATGCTTGTGAAGGAATTACTCACATTCCCTGTACCGATTCAATGATTGCCGTCTTGGTTTCTCTTTTTGAGCTTTGAGTCATCATGAACAAAAGAGGGTAGTTTGTTCATTTGAGCCTCCAAATACTCACTCACATCTTCTGTCCTTGCGTAAATCTCTAACAGAGAGGCCTCTTTGAACTTGTTGGCGATCTCGGGAATAGATCTTGACGTTGTAAATACATTTGCGGCGCGTTTATCACAAAGGGCGAGAATCTCTTCAATAAACCTCATTCGACAACCGTCAAAATTTTGACATTCGTCAAGCGCGTCCACAATAATAAAACTTCTGGAATATTCAGCCAGTACGGATTGAAGAGCTTCTGAAATCCGTTCCAGTGGCGGTCGAGTCCGTTTCCCCTTATGATGTTCATAAAGATCTCTCACACAGTCTGGGATAGGAAAATTCGGTCGAATAAACTGTTTGAGGAGACTTAAAAGCAAGTCATCAACTTTCTCATCCTTTCGGCAAAAGTCGCAATAAACGTATGCAACTCCAATATCCGACCTTTTATCAAACATTGCAATAAGATGGTCAACCACAATTGAGGTGAGAATCGTCTTCCCAGCTCCTGGGATGCCCTGGCAGTATAAAGTTTTGCCCGCAGTATTTAGCCAATCCTGGTAATGGGTTGAGTCTAAAAGCTAATGGCCGGTCTTATCTTGTCGACTGTTGATATATTTAGACTGTTGAATGGCAAAATCCATCGGTGTGAGCCAACGAAGAATCTCGGCTCGGTTTTCGTTGAACTGTTTATCAAGAAGATTGGTGATTCCTTCTGATATATCTGCCGCTAATTGTTAATGAATTCTAACAAAAATACTGCTGTGGCTTTTGGATTTACTAGAAAGGATATCCATCTTCTCTAAAGCTTCAACTTTATTAGTTGGGATCTGATAAAGAAGGTCCCTTGCGTATGCAGCTGCTACCATTGCCGCATAGCCTTGCCATCTGTCATTCTTATGTGTGTCTGCATAATCACAGATGCCACGAATAACTAGACAAGGGAAGTGGTTCATAAGACCAGCAGCTTCCATTTCAAAGCATAGTACATCTCTTTCAGCCACAAGCTTATCCCTCATAACAGCATCTTTTAATAGTTGATTAGAAGAAGCAATTAACCCATAATGAATTACTGTAGCATCTTCGCTAGGTCGCTTGGGACGAGCTACGATATTCAGCGGCGAATCGCCGCAGGCAACCTCGCAGCTTATTTCATCCCCTGTTGATGGGGGATGGATGATGTGGCTTTGGTATAACCGTTCTGTATTTGGATACGGCCGCGCATATTTCTCTTTTAACCTCGGTCTTTTATTGAGAATCTTATCAATAGCCTCTTGAAAGTAATGCCCATTCATCTCATATTCGGATTCAAGCCCGCCGACCGCTGTTCGTAGGATTACCGGAGGCTGGTTTAAAAATCCTGTTGGTTGAAAGCTTTGCTCCTGTATAGTTTTTCCAAAATCATACTGAAATACTCCGCCATTTCCGTTGCGAGGAATGCTAACGACAACATCACCTAAACGGATATCGTGCTTCGTGCTGGGCGCACCACCTCCGATGCCAACGAGTAGGCCTATTCTGACATTTGGAAATGTGTGCAACATATCTCTTGCCACTCTTGCTGCCGACGAAATACCATATTCGCCAGAAGGCAAAGCGGCAATAACATCATTATGTCTCCCAATGCGACCAAGCATATAGTTGTTTTCATCATGGGGAGATACAGACTCGGGTTTCCCATACTCTTCGTCGAGGAAAGTTCGTGCCGCAACATGCTCGGTCGTTATAGCGCAGATCCAACCAACGGTGTAATTATCATTGGCTACCTTTCTCTCAGGACCGCGAGCGCCCATTTCCGCTATTATCTCTTGACGCACTTGATGCGTCCAAATATGCCTCTCTCTCTTCAGCTTTGTAGAAATTTAGAAGGAGGTGAGAAGCGAGGACATTTTCTAGGCTGTGACCCCTCTTTTGCGAAATAGGCAGCAGATGCAGCAAAGACGAGGCGAAGTGCAGATACAAAATGCTACATACCTACTACATAGGACTCAGCAGTGGAAATCTGTAATTAGAATGTACTGCTGCGGTTTAAGTAATTACTGCATTCTAATTGGGCACAAATACTAAATGGAATATTTGACGAAAGGTACCTATTTATTGATGTCTCTATAAAGGTTTTGTATATGAGAAACAAATTGTTACTCACTTGATTTCCAAAATCTGTCAAATGTATAGTCTAAAAGTGTAGTACAAAATAGTCAATAAAAAGAAGAAAAAGCTCATAATGCGCATACAGAGAGATTCACCTGCTTCGCGAATAATAGATCTCTATCTTCACTTCAACTTACATTGACATGCAAATGAGATAGTCACTTATAGTGCATGGCAGGTTGTAAAAATTATATTCTCGTATACTATCTGCCTGTACTCATTGGTATAACGTTACCCCTATCCCTTAGGCTTGAATCACCATTCATAGTTGCCATTATTACCATGATTATCTTTGCCTCATAATTTTGGCCCTCACCTATGAATCTTATACAAAGTTGCAGAGTCGAGCACGGTGTTGTTATTGCTCGCAACAAAATCGTGCGTCATATGCGTACTATTGTGGAATGTCAATTTGCTCCATCCATAGGTCGCATTGTTCGTATCGAGGGAAAATCGGCTGAACGGCTGTCGGGGGCTCAGTAGCGAATCCAGACCATCATAATGACCAGCGGCGCCGTTGGTAATATACCAAGGTGAGCTTGGGTTGTTCAATCCCTTGGGATCAATCTTCTCCTCGGCTATCGGAGCTTGACGCTCATAGACGTGAGAGTGGCCAGACAGGACGAGATCCACGTCATATTTGAGGAACAAGGGCTCAAAAACATCCTTGCAGCTCCAGCAGATGGTGCCGGTGACGTTCGCAGAACTGAGATACCAAGGGCGATGGCCTCCGACAATAACCCAGGGAGTCAGTCTGCGGTCTACAGCCCTCAAGTCTGCTTCGAGCCAGTTAACCTGAGCATTCATCTTACTATTGACGGGACTAGCACCCTCGCCCTCTGTGCCTCCAATCTCGTCTGGGCCAATGAAGCCGTGACCAAGGTCGGTTTCAGTGTCGAGCTGGATGAAGTGAGCCATGCCGCTGTTCCAGCTGTACCAAAAATTACCGGTACCCTTGGAAACATCGCTGGGCATGCGAAAGTGATTTTTAAAGCCAGTGAAGTTGGTCTGTCCTGGCATACAGATGCTGAGATCATATGTGATGTTGTGGACCTTATCAGTGGTGCCACCATTGTCACAATTGGCCTCTGAAAGAAATCAGTTTCTGTATAAAGTACTGAAGAGAGCGTGTAACAGAAGAAATGAGACTAACCGTGGTTGCCCGGTCCAACCATGTAAGGCTTGGATGCCGTGACTGGCATGAGTTCGTTGTAAAACTCGTTCAGGATGGACTCGTACACCTTATATCCCTCCTCAATGGTGGTGTTGGGCAGAAATCCCTGAATCTCCTCCTTTAACCAGTAGTCGGCATACGCAATATCTCCAACGTGCCACAGGAACTCATAGTCTGGCATGCTGCTGATGAGCGAATCAATAGTATTCTTCTCACCAGGCTTGAGAATATTGTTTGTCGAAACGCCAGTGCCTGCGGATGTAGACAGCCCCTCAGAGCCCATGGTTCCCAAATCTGCGACAACGGCGACAGAGAACGGCGTCTTATCACCGACCCTTCGGCTAGTGGTGAAGTTAAACGGCTCATAGCACGCATCTTCATTCAATTGCGCCGGTATGTAATAGTAGGTGGTGTCCGGCTTCAGTCCCTGGATCAACACGTGGTTGTTGTACGTGGTTGATGTCGGATATGTAACTGACACAGACGAAGATGCGATGTTAACGAGGCGCTCCTTTGAACTACCCCAAAACACACTTGGACGAGGAACATGATCAAACGTGTTCCAGCTGACCATCATTCCATTGTCCCCGTGGAAGGTGACCCGGAGCTGAGGGTTAGCCGCATCGCTATCTGCAGCCACCAGAGGGAGCAATGTTGCCAGGACGGTGCTTTTCTTCATCTTGTCAACAGCGCGGATGTCAGAAACTTGTCAGATATGCTGCCAAGGCACCAGTGGCGGTATATATAGCTCTCTCCATTTCGAGTCGGCTGGAATGTGCGCCCTTCAACCGTTTTGCAGCCCCGTCAATACTGCTGCTGAAGCAAGAAAAATACATTTCCACAGCACATATCAAGAAGCTACCTTGTTAATTGCGTCGCTTGCATTGGCTCACCGATATAGCGTGCATGCGGGGGAGATGCAGCGCATGCCTCTAGTATTCTTTCGGCACCGAAGGCAGGGATGCGCCGTTGCATGTGATCGAAATGAGGCTTCAGATTGGCCAAGGCGCTCGATCTGCGGCCGATTCAGGAACCGAAGCCTAAGATTTTGGTCACTGCCCCTGTCTAAAATATGCGATTTTATTAATTCTGGGTATGTGTCATGGTTGGAATCACAATAGATTTTTAGCTGGCTGTGCTAAACAGGCTAAATTTGAGCAAAATCTGCGCCAAGAGCTGAACGATTTCGATTGACTGTCAAAACATGTTTCTTTCCCAACCTAGCCTCCCAATAACGGCTGACTTACGAAGTACATAGAGTGTAACGTTCCTACCATAGCTTTCCTCACAATATGTAAACCAACGGCTGCGGTATCACGGAATTATAAGTCTCATAACCCCCACCGTCTCTATAATGAGGCCATCGTGTAAGCATGGCTGTGAAAGGGAGACAGCTCCAAATGAGTAGCTTTATTCCCGTAGCGGTTGTGGCTAATGGCTTATTTAAAATACCAGATGGTACCTTGACTTAGTACACAGGCTACTACTCCTTCATACGCGCATTATTCTAGGGTGATGGATTCATAGCGCATTGTACCTCTACTGTAGAGCCGTATGACCGCTACGCTTTCAGACGTGGCTTTCATCAGGATATCTCTCGGTAGACTGCCAAGGGTAATCACTTCATGACGAAAACTATAGAAGGCGTACCCGAACTAAAAAAAAAAAAATAGTCTTATTGATAGTTCTCATTTGCGTGATTTACATGCCCGTAGACTTTCCTCTAAAACGTTAGTGAGTCTCTTGAGAAATTGCTCTCGAATGCTCATACCATTCTCTTAACAAATTAATAAATGGTCTTATCTTCGGACATGAAAAGCACATATAATCATGCTTCTCTGGTATGAGCGTTTAAAAAGACCAGATGACTTCAAAACATAATATCCATATTCTACAAACATACGAATCAGCGGTATTAAAATTGCTCTTCAAAACTCAAGAGACGTCTTGATCATACTCTTTCTATTTGTTATCCTCTATTGCGAATCCGTATGCAGCCAGTTAAACGTATCCAGTAATTCAAAGTTAAAATCCAAAGGCTCTGGGAAGTCGTACGCTAGAGCTGCCCAGGGGCTGTCGCCATTTACACTACCATTCAGAGTGTGATCCAACACTCGCTGTATAATGACCTTGCAATCCATGCACAAATCACCATTTGGCGCTGAGGGACGTACCCAATCGAGAAAACCCACTAAGAGACTGAGATTTTGTATGATACTCGAGCGTGTTATTCGTGAATCTTTGGGGTGTTTCCCAGCAAAGCTCGGGTTGAGTAGTTCCAGGCAAAGGATGCCACCTGCCGGTGCTGCATGGGCCATGACCTTGTTCATTAGTCAGTATATCGCTCAAAGATTTGAAAAGGCGAAAGAAGAAGAAAAAAGAGACATGTCGCGCTACTAACAAGCCATTCAAAGTTACGTCGCATTGCTACGAATTGGTCCTTATGTGTCCAAATGCTTAAGGTTAAGGTTAGCATTTCGAAGCAAAAGAGTAGCATATTGCCTTCATCCAAGCTGCCATTGAGTAGAAGTAGCCGTTCTAAAAAGAACATGGTTTGTAAGTGAGCTAGACGAATCAACATCTTGGCATAGACGGATTCGACATCTAAATCTGGATCTGACAAGTCTTGCGGATCATATTTGAGACACGCTGGAAATCCAGCAAGCGTTTCCAGCTGTCGGCCCTGTATGTTTCTACGGAATGCTGTCAGCCACTCTCTTCATATAAGGAGAATAAAAATGGACACAGCCAAAGGATGAAGTCTATGTAACATACCGCAGTTCATCAAGCGTTATACAGACGCGGCAACCCAGCGCGACCTCCATTACCTCCTCCAGAATTGTTGCAAGCATACAGCGAGCTCGAATGAGCGTAACTGGGTAAAGTTCACCTCGTTTGTTCCAGCCACGCTCATCCAGCTCTTGAACCGCCTTCTGCAAAGTTATCTCATCTGCGGCGAGATCTTCATCTCTAAGATCTAGAGGTAGAGGCGTTGAGCAGTACCGACGATTAAGCAGCGCAGGCCGCCCCGAGAATGCGACACTATTCTTATCGCCGTTGAAGATTTGGGCAACAAGCCGCCGGTTATTTTCAGAACATAGAGTGGGTGTATACGGTATCTCATTCTGTAAGGCGTGAAGCCCAAGGAATGTGAGCATCGCAACAGCTGCTGATTGAGAGTACCAACATGATCCAGCTATTTAGTCAATATTAGCACAAAAACGTGTAATTCTTTGCACACACAAGCTTACCAGCATCACCGTCCAACACAGAGACCAAAATGGTTCGGCGTCGATGAAGATCCAGTAAAACAGTATTGCCCTCCGTGAAATGTCGTGACAAATTAATGCAATAATTGATAAATGTTCTGGACAGATCCTTTGATCCCTTGCCGGGAATCCATCCAACATGGCAAGGCCGAAAGTTGTTGATAGTATCGGAAAGGCGCTCCAAATTTCCCCATATCAGGCCGATTGACTCCCACCTAAGATTCCTGCCACAAAATTGGTCCATCCATTGCTGCGGGTCGTCCATATCTCTCAAGGGCTGAGCGGAGTTATTGCAAAGGATTTCCGCAATTCCCTCCAAGTCAGGGCCAGTCCCATCCGGGCCCTTTTTGAGCAACTCTTGAACCGACTCTGTAATGCGGGCCAGTGTGATTTGCACCCAGCCCCTTTCCTCAAAATTGTGATCGTGAAAAACAACCTGCTCATTGCATTGACCAGGTAGAGCCTCCAAAACATAGATACTCATATGCTGGATTATAGGGGGAAGTTCGCTGAAAGAGTGTTTTGGAGTCATCCGATCATCGGTGCCAGACCGCGACAGCCGAGGGTCCACTTCCTGGCCTTGAAGCAGATTCAAGCTTCGCTTTGCCTCCTCAAAGACAATGGCATGGCTGGTGAAGCCCAGATATCCGAAACTGGGCGATCCAACCGCGTTCGCATTCACAGTTGCACTTGCACTTGCATTTCCGCTTCCGCTTCCACTTCCATGGCTCAGTACTGGCGAAGACTCCTGGTCCAAGGGATTTGACGACCTGATCTTTTGACGCCGCATTCGCCTCCGTGGCTGAAGCACCGCTCCAACGGTGTAGGTGCATCCGCTGGCCTGATTTCTCTTGATGCATCTGTTGCATGTTGGCCGTGCGTGATCACAAGCGACTTTTCGTGCCCTGCACTGATCGCACGCCTGGAGACGGCCGTTTAGACGCCGCAGAGGCGCTTCGTGGTTGTCCATGTCCATGTTGCTATTAATGATGAGATGGCCAACCAAATGCTTGCCTCGTCGAAATTACCGGTGAGTTGACCGAAAGGCGTAACGGATTAGTAATATGCGGCGGTGCAGTCATATGACGTAATAAGAGCATTGTAGCCCAGCTAAAGGATGTCGATAATAATATCAGCCATAAAGACACGGTTATATGACAGTCGCATTAAATAAATTGAGAGAAAAATTGCTCTACAGTGCTGGTTACAGTGCTGATGTGAAAATTGAAATGTCATGTATCAAGGTGGCGCTAATGATTTTGCGGCTGATCGGCAAAGTAATGCATCGGACAATTGACCCTAAATGCAACAGCGAATAGATGAACGGCGAAGATATGTACCATGCGCAAATCTATTAATAGCCGCAACTAAATAAATAAAGTACTGTTTACTACCTGTATACCACTCGGCTTGATTGTATTTGGTATTGCATTTTGTATCGAAATTGACAGAATATTTCTTACATCTTGGTATCAGTATGCAGTCTCCCCTACTGCTCATTTACTCTAGAGAAATCATTGAGAGGCTTGGTTATGGTGGTGTATGTTGGCAGTAAAGAGTTAGTTACGCTGAGTGCAATTACATCTAGCCATAAACTTCAACAGCTTTACTCAATATAGCAATGATGAACATTCACATACAGCACGAGGACCAAAGTTTAGCTTAGCTGCTCCTACTTCGTAAGCAATGGCTCTGCTATAACAATGATCCTGTTTAACATATATATATGGCTCAAGATATGGCCAATATTAATCTTCTTATTAGACTAAACCTAAATCGTCAACTTATGCTTGCAGGTCATCTTCCTCAAACTTATATGACGCAAACTGTCTCGCGGGAACGTTTCTCTCGAACATGATATCCAGCTCTTCGTAGGTTCTGCCCTTTGTCTCTGGCTATAACGGAAGATATTGTTAGTATATTGTACTTAAGCGGAGAATTCGAGTCACAGCTGTACTCACCATTCTAAAGATGGTCCAAATGAGAGAAAAGACGGAGATGCCGCCATACAAGAACTCAATCTTGGCTCCAGCGCCTGCAGCACCTGGATTGAGCAGGTATGGTCCAATAACGGACGTGACCAGTCCTGTAACAGCATCGATCATTGTGGCAAGGGCAATTGTCTTGGATCGCAGCTTCGTGGATGGAGTCTCACAGACGACAACATACGTCAGTGGGCCGAGGGTTGCTTGCCAGACAAACTGAAGCACGATGAGCAAAGTAGCCTGAGCCCAACGGTAGGAGAGATTGGTTGTGTAATCGTGTGCGAAACTCAGAAGAGCGACGACGAAGAGCGTGGCGACCATGAAGCTGAGGCCGAAGAGGTATGCAGGGCGGCGACCGAGGTAAATGAGAGGGATAGCAGAAAGAAGAGTGCCAACAAAGCCGACTCCGTTGAGACCAACTCCCATGTCGAATGCCTGTACGTTGTTGAGACCAATCTGCTCGAAGAAATAGGTTGCAAAGCCCACGGGGTTACCGCTGAAGTTTTGGATGACAAACAGCAAGATGCAAATCTCCATGCGTCGTCGGTTGGTTCCCTTCCAGCAATCGGCGTAAGTGGTACCGACTTCCATCTCCCGCTCCAGAAGATCCGTCTTGACCATCATAGCAAGTGTATCTTTGACGTTGATGCCGGCGTCTCGCTGAACAAGTTTTCCGAGGGATCGTTCAGCCTTCTCCATCATGTTCTGTCGTACCAGCCACCAAGGTGACTCAGGAGCAAATGGGAGACCGGCGAGTAAGAGGACAGGCCAAATCCACTGTATGGCGAAAGGAATTCGGTATGCCCATTGGTCGGGTCGGTTGATGAAGCCACGAGTTACACCTGTCTGGATGAATTGACCCATAACGTAGCACAGGTTGATGTAACCAGTAAGGAAACCACGGAGACTGAGAGGTAGAACTTCAGATGCGTATGTGGTTGCAATAACGCAGTAACCTCCCCACACAATACCGCTGAGGTACTGACTGGCCGTCAAGACACCAATGGTGTTGGAGAAGAATTGCATGAATGTTAAGATGGCTGTCAGAACAAGGCAAACAGCAAATGTCTTCTTACGACCATATCGTTCCATGGGGAACGAAACGATGTATGCTCCGACGATTTGGCCGACCAAGCTACCCATGCCCATAGCGACTTGCCATCTTGCTGGAATCTGATATCCTCCGTGGTCTGGGCCGTAATCAACACCAAAGTGCTTCTGGAAAGCCGGCAGGGCAAAGAAGTTGCCGCTGATTTCAATGTCGTATGCGCGCATGATGATACTGAGCGAGATGAACATGGACCAAAACGCTCCCTTGCGGTACAGCTTGAAAGCCTCCCAAGCACCAAGTCGATGCTCTTGGGCCGTACCGTTGTTAGCCATGGCCTCGCTGATGCTGGCCATCTTGCCAGTGGCCCCCGCATTGGTGAGCTCATGGTCGATGTTGCTGGCGACGTTCTCGAGCGCCGTAGAGTTCACTTCTTTCTCCATGGTGGGCTAGGTGTAGATGTTTTTCGCAGTTATGAAGGATGGAGAAGAGAAGAAAAATGTGAAAGCCCTCGTAACCAAGGCACTTTGAAGGACAACCAAGAAGACGCTGCTCGCTGCAACCATACGAGCGTTACATGCATCGTATTTATATGTATATGCCAGGTTTGACTAGTAATTCCCCGGACTAATAAGGTCAAGTTGCGGGGCTCCGCAAAAGATCAACTTAGTGCTGCGTCTTGGCTCTGGGGAAGCGACACGAGCCGCATGGAGGCAATAGGCAGTGATGTTACCGAGCACGGCTCTGCTATTGGCAGGAGAATAAATGACATTGATTTGATGTGATGAGATCCGTCGGACATTTCAGGTAGGGTTCTCCTCGGCATGCCGTGATGACTGTGCTGCTTTGTATTAACGGGCTAATGGCTTTTGCGTGTATGGGTGCATGTATGAAGCCGTCGGCCGGGCCCTGTCGTTGCTTAAATCAGCCTACGGGTAATTTCTTCTTTAGTACCATGGTCTTTTAATCCTTTAACTACACTATTAAGAATTCTCTACAAAGAAGTTGGCGACATTTGTGAATTATTGAAAGGCTTCTGATTGATATTCGGACGAAAATCCGGGATGCAGCATCTAGTGGCGCTCGATCTAGGCCACACCACTCCCGGACCAATATCCGGCTCAATATCCGGGGGCAACTTGCGCTAGATCGACCAATCAGCCGGTGGCCTAGCCATGTGAGGCCAAGAATCCATCCGAGCAATGCTCCCGCGCCCTAAAACCCCACGCAGGCAGCTGACAACTTTGCTCCGGCTAACGGCTATCGTGCTCGGGGAATTGGAAGCTTGTGCTTCTCAGCTACCTATTTGGTGATTAATTCAAGGTTTATTTTGGCAACTAGCAACATCTCTAGACTCATGAGCTGCGTATTCGTGGAGTACGCATGATCAATAGAGCTCTACTGCTAAAGCATCTTTCCAGCTGCGAATCTGGAAGCTGCATATGTCAGACAGAGCATAGAGCATACATCGAATGTTCCGGTTCACAACTCGTATCATAAACGAATCTTAATAATTGACATCAAGTCTTCAATATGTCTTCAGAACATAGACTCCACTATACCACTCCTTCAACAACTTTCCCAACTTCTCTCCCTCTTGGCAACGGTCGGTTTGCCGCCTCAGTGCTTTCCTCCCCCGCTCATGAGACTTTTATCTTGAATGAAGTTACCTTTTGGTCTGGAGAATCCGAGAGTGCTGGTGACGGACTAGCTGAACGACCTGAAGATCCCAAAGCTGAGCTGAGAAAAACGCAAAATTGTTATCTCAATGGAGATTACGCTGAAGGGAAAAAGAGAGCAGAGAAGTACTTCGAGAGCAAGAAGAAGAATTTTGGAACCAACCTTGGTGTTGGAAAGCTCGATATCGCTGTGAATGGCCATGAAAGTCTTGGCGATATCCGTGGTTTCGAGAGAGAGTTACGATTTGACGAAGCCGTAACGGAGACAAGATATGAACAGAACGGTCGTCAGTATAAAAGAAGGTCTTTTCTAAGTCATCCAAATCAAGTACTTGTAGTACAATTCGATGGTGAGGATCTGGATGGACTCGAATTTGTTGTCAGTGTGCAGGGCGAAAATGAAGCGTTTACTTCCAAGATAAACAGTGATACAAGGCTAGAGTTCGAGGCGCAAGCCCTCGAGGCTGTGCATAGTGATGGAACCTGCGGCGTCAAGGGTTTCGGTATTGTCGCAGCAACTGTTGATGAAGGAAAGGTCGAGCATAAAGATGGCAAGCTTATAATTTCCGCAAAGAAGAGCATAACTGTATTAGTAGCTCTTAATACCAACTTCACCCAGTCGGGCGACGAGTGGAGGAAGAAAACATCTCTGCAATTGGAAGAAGCTCTTAAGCTCCCTATTGATGATCTTCTGAAAGCACATCTAGAAGACTATCAGCCGCTATACCGTCGGATGAGCATTACCCTAGGACCCAAATCCAGCTCTACTTCCAACACTCCCATAGACCAACGTCGGAGGAGCTTTGAGCCTTCTGGGTATGCTGATCCGGGTATGTTTGCGCTCTACTTTCACTATGCCCGATACCTTACTATCGCCGGTACACGCGAAGATTCGCCTTTGCCACTACACCTGCAAGGGTTGTGGAATGATGGTGAGGCCTGCAAAATGGGCTGGAGCTGTGATTACCATCTCGACATTAACACACAGATGAACTACTTTGCAATCTTGAACGGCGGCTTAGCAGATCTCATGAAGCCCCTTTACAATTACATCCTTAAGCTTGCTGTGAGAGGCCAACATACTTCACGCATTTGTTATGGCTGCCACAAAGGCTGGGTAGCTCACGTCTTCAGCAATGCGTGGGGGTTTACAGATCCTGGCTGGGAGGTTTCATACGGACTAAATGTGACAGGCGGTCTTTGGATGGCAGCCCCTCTGATTGAGATGTACGAGTATTCCCTGGATGACTCTTTCGCTATCAACGATTCATGGCCGATACTATTCGGTGCGACTAAGTTCTGGCTTGACTATATGATTGAAGATCCCAAAACAGGCTGGCTGCTCACGGGTCCATCCGTAAGCCCAGAAAACAGCTTCTTCGTTGTCAATAGCGATGGCAAAAAGGAAGAACATTACGCGGACCTGGCGCCAACTCTTGACGTTGTCTTACTTCGTGATCTTTTTGCATTCTGCGAGTACTTTGCAGAAAAATTGAATACTATTAATGGCCACTCTTGGGATGGAGAAATTAAGGAGTATCGAGAAGTACAGGCAAAACTGCCTCCATTTCAAATTGGCAAGAATGGTCAGCTTCAAGAGTGGCTACATGATTATGAAGAAGCCCAACCCTACCACCGGCATCTCTCCCACACCATGGCTCTATGCCGGTCGGCGTTGATCTCGGCTAGACATCAGCCGCAACTAGCAGAGGCAGCACGTGTGACACTTGAGCGAAGGCAGGGTCGCGATGATCTCGAAGATATCGAGTTCACAGCCGCTCTTTTTGCACTCAATTATGCTCGTTTGGGGGACGCCGAAAAGGCTGTCGCTCAAATTGGGCATCTGGTGGGCGAGCTGAGCTTCGATAATCTGCTCAGTTACAGCAAGCCGGGTGTAGCCGGTGCCGAGGCAAACATATTCGTCATTGATGGAAATTTTGGCGGCGCCGCGGCAATTGCTGAGATGTTGATAAGATCAATCATTCCTCGCTTAGGAGGACCAGTAGAGGTGGATATGCTTCCAGCCTTGCCTGCAGCTTGGTCAGAAGGAACAGTGAATGGGATGCGGATCCGGGGAGGTTTGGAAGCCGATTTCACATGGCATGATGGAAAATTAGACGGTGTGACTTTCAAGGCATCTGCAGCCTCATCCCTGATTGTGTTCTATGGCGGGCACCGATTCGAAACGACATACCAATCTGGAGATGTTATTAAACTGGGACCATCGCTGCAAGTGCAGAATTAGGGGAGAATGGGAAAATAATCTAAATTAAAACAATGCCTAACAAAAAATGGCGAAATACACTCGCTACAGATACGTTGTCTAATATTCAATGTGAAAATTAAATGAACTACAGCTCTAACGATATATTTGAAATTCTTTGGAATGAATCGTACAAAATTGAGCCACTATTTGGTGTCGTGTCTAATGATGATGCAAGGCGGTGGCGCTAAAGAGCTTAATCAACCTTAATTAACCAGCATCAACCTCAAACTTTCAACTTTAAATCATATCCCCTTCTATCATCGTAAATAAATGCATGTCTACCATTTACCACACGCTCTTCTCTCCTAGTTTTTCCGCATTCGCTTTATTGCCTCAGTAGCTACAATTGCTAGTTTCCGCGATACTACCCTATATCAACCATGAGAACCACAAGATACGCCACCTCTCGACAAAAGGCGTGTCAACAGTGTTCAGTCGCCAAAGCACGATGTGATCGCAAAGAGAGATGTTGTTCGAGATGTGCTCAACGTGGCATGTCCTGTGTTTATCCGCACACTGCATCTACGCTAGCCACAGCAGCAGGAAGAACACAGAATCCTATCTTTGCTGATGACACAAGCAATCCTATTCCTCTCTCCAGCTTCTCTCGCGCGTCTGGTGGTCCGCTACTTAGCCCTGAACGCGATGATATGTCAACGCAAGGATCTCAGGATACAACGACACCCTCTATCCATCCTGGTTTAACGGACGGCAATTCCATCATTGGCTTTTCACCAACTGCGACTACCGCTTTAAAGGCCCAATGGCCAAATGCGCAGTCTTTTAGTCCCCTACCGTCGGTACCAGCGCCGCAGCCAGACATTCTCGAGTTTTCTAACCTTGACCTTATTTGTCCGATTAACGCCGAAGATATTAGTAACCGCTGGCTCAACGCGTATATTCCTATCCCCGGCCAAAGTGTTAAAAATTACCCGCCTACTGTGTCGGCATTTATCTACCGCCTGTTAAAGTCGTACACTGGAATGGCCATACACGGCCGTGGATTCCCCCCTTTTGTACACGGCTCCCAAGTGATGGGAGTGAGTCCAAGTCCACCGCTCTCTACCTGCCTAAGCATCATACGGATATGCGATAGACCTCTGCCGGGTAGTGAGGGTGTGACGGCAGAGATACTGCAGAGGGAAATGAGCAATCTCTATGATCAGCGTGAAACTTATGATGATCTTTCGCTTCTTAGTGCATTTCAAGCTTTTCTCATGTATACAATGGTCTTATTCTTCAGGCTTAGTCAGGGCTCCAGTCCCTTCCTTCGCCAGGCTATGATGGATCTACAAGAGTTAGCATGTGTGACCGCTCGCCGAGGCCTAATGTGTCTATCCGAGCAGCAACGCACGCGCCCGAAGTGGGAAAGCTGGATTATTGCCGAGGCTAAACGGCGAACGCTCTTTACTATGTACCTCTTCGACAGTGTTCTCTCATCCGAGGATGGTTTGCCAACGTTCTTAGGCACTGAACTGGAAGGGTTACCAGCATCAGCGAGCAGAGTCCTGTGGCTTGCTCACACAAGGCGCGACTGGGAGGCGGCGTATAACATGCATCTTGCGGAGTGGGACGAGGGAAGCCTCTGCATTGATGAACTATGGCCTATACCTGAAGGAATAGGCGAATCTCTCATAGCGAAGAGGCGTCATAGGGTGGACAACTGGCTAGAGAATTTGGACGAATTTGGGATCATGCTCTACACGGTCACCAGTTGCACACACGGAGGATAACTTTACGTATTGTATTAAATTATTGATAAACTTCATTCCCCGAGATCAAATCTAACCATATAATTATACAGCCTAATCTAAGAATGCTCTAGAGCTTCCAATGCTTTTTCAAGTGTAATAACTTCGAGGTTCATTTTCGGCATGAGGGACTCTAATACTATCGTAGAAAACTCGTATGACACTAGCAATTCCCACACATTATCCGAAATCACATACATGTTGTAATCCAAATCGAACAGCCGATAGATGGTACTCATGACGACGCCGGAAAGACTAAGGCCGGACTGTGTTGGCAAAGCATTAGTTCATCAACTTCCATGATAAAGGTTAGGCAAGCTCGGCTCACAATGATGACGGTGTCGATGTTGTTTTCCTTTAGAATTTCTTCCAGGGCATTTCCCGCGCCCCCATACCATCTTATCTTTTGTAAAACAATGTCTTTGTCGTCGACATTTAGATATGTGGGGATCTTCGTGACAGGACTGTGCTCGTCAAATGTAGTAAAATCGTTGACCAGTTTGGTAAAAGGTGCTTCACTGGGTAGCTCGGCCTGAGAAGGACTGGTGAAATAGAGAGCCGTGAAGATGGTCAGAGGCCGAGGATCGCGCTTATGCACAGCATCGACCCAGCGAGAACAGTTTGACACAAAGAGTTGTCCTTCCGGTGTACCTTTGGCGATGTCGAAATTGATATTCATGAAATCAAGATTCAGGATGGCATATCTTTTGCCAAAGGTTAGGGGGGTACCGTTGGACTGAGTAGGGGGCATTTTGGCGAATAGAAAGATGACAATAGTTTGAACAACGTACACTCATTGAAATGAGCAATCATCTTGTTATTTCGGGCCATCCTCTTGTTTTTGCTGAAACAGCACTCTATCATGTAATCTGGAATGAAGTATGTCAACTCCGAACAAATTCGGAATTCATAAGCTGAAATACAATCGAGCCTTCGTTTCAATACAGATGCGAAGTGGGTCATGATTGGATTCAGATACAGCTGCTAGGTTTCTCTCAACTCCGCCAGCTCCGCGCTCAACTCCGGCCTGTTGATCCTCAGCCCCGAGATCCGTCTGAGGATTTGCCCCTGTAAAGGATATATAGAACCATTGAATCCATTGATATCTGAAGTAAGTCATTGGTCTCAATATTCCAGGCTAAAAAGATAAATAATTACGAAAATGTCATCAAAACTAGATGACAGCCGAGATCCGGAAAGTATTCCGCCCACACTAGAGACACCACCACCAGTTGCAGACACAACCGAGCCTTATAGTATATTTGATAGTCGGCAAAGGGCACTGATTGTAACAATTGTCTCCACAGCTGCGACCTGTAAGTAATTTTGAATTTTACTAGAGATCATAACGGTAAGCTTGCCTTACTAATAATAGTGTCCATGCTGCAGTCTCCGGATTTGCATCCAACATTTACTTTCCTGCGCTACCGACCATCGCCAAAGACCTCAATGTTTCCGTCGAACTCGTCAATCTCACCGTCACCTCCTATCTCATCTTCCAAGGAATCGCACCTAGTCTATGGGGTCCCGTTTCAGATGTCAAAGGACGCCGAATCGCATATTGCTGCACCTTTCTTGTCTTCGTGGGGGCATGCATTGGCCTTGCAAATACAAAGAACTATGCCACGTTGATCGTCCTCAGATGCCTTCAAAGCACGGGCAGTGCTAGCACAATCGCTATTGGATCAGGTGTAATTGGAGATGTTACCACTCGGGCAAATCGTGGAAGCCTTATGGGCATATTCCAAGCCGGTCTACTCGTTCCTGTTGCTGTCGGTCCTGTAATTGGAGGTGCTATTGCTGGATCTTTAGGATGGAGGGCCATATTCTGGTTCCTTACGGCCTACGGTGGTGGCTTTCTACTATTCCTTATAGTCCTTCTTCCAGAAACACTACGCTCGATTGTCGCCAACGGTAGCCGAACTCCCTCATCACTGATAGGGAAATATCCTCTCAATATTTACCAGAAGTTATCCAAGATTGAGTGGAATCGCGAGACATCAACTGCAGCACCTAATTCAAAAAAGCGCATCGATATTTTTGGGCCGTTCCGCATCCTCACCAGCAAACATGCGACTCCCATTATCATTTTCCTCTCTATCTACTACGCCGTTTGGCAGATGAGCATCACCGCCATGTCGACTCTCTTTGAACAGAAGTATAACTTGAAGGAGACGCAAATCGGATTGACCTTTATTGCAAACGGAGTGGGCTCCATGGTTGGAACACTCATCACAGGCAAAATCCTCGACAAGGATTATAAGAAAGTCAAAGCCGCCTATGACGCTCAAATGGCACAGACAGAAATTGAAAACGGCAGTGAGCTTACGCGATCGATTTCCAAAATCGATGAAGATTTCCCTATCGAGAAAGCTCGCCTTCGCCTAGTTCCTCTCTTCTCTGTTATTCAATGTTTGTCTATCCTTTTGTTTGGCTGGACTATTCAATACCCTCAACGTGTGCATATTGCCGTTCCTATTGTCTCTACTTTCATCACAGGCTGGACTGCCGTCTCTACTCAATCCACCATCATGACATACCTTGTCGACATCTTTTCGGACCAGAGCGCCGCTGCCAGTGCCAGCTTGAATCTTGCCAGATGCCTCTTTGCTGCGGGCGGCACGAGCATAGTGATGCCAATGGTGAATGGAATTGGTGTCGGACTGGCATTTACAATCTGCGCAATTGTGCAGTTTATCGCGCTATTAGGTCCAGCCATCCAATGGAAATATGCTGCTGGCTGGAGAAAGCAGTCTAGGATGCAAAAAGCGTAAGCAACGATAAGACTGAGTCGCCAAGCTAGCAAAGAAATGCTCGCCTTCTTCAACTTCAAACTTATATCGCTATTGAGAGTTAATGCAGGGAACTGCATAATTTTTAAAGATGTATCACAGAAAAATTAGCATCTCAAATTTGAAAGGGTTAATTTAGCATAGGTATATAGAGAGCGCATTCGATTGAACTTAAATGTAGTAATATTAATAGACTTTGGAAATTTACGAGAATGAAGCAACCTTCGTAAATATGTAGAAGTCAACTATGCTCCGGTGTAAGGAAGAAGAGTATGATTAAAAACGCTATCAACTATTATTGCTTTCTATTTGTTCATTAAATTCTCATTATTCATATTTTAGTCGTTGTTACCCGTAGCCAACCCCCAGAAATAGGTTGCCCAGGCTCCCAATAACAGGATTATCGTAGCAACGAAGCAGGACATGCTAAACTTCTTGTTTCGCTCTCGGTTCTTTCCTTCTTCAAACTCTTCTTTAAGGGCATTAATCTTTTCACCTCTGATGATTCTTTGCTTTCGTGTCCACTGCAGCCTGCCCATTGTAGGACTAACAAAGCCGATTCCAACCATCATCATGCCCACTACAACAGAGCCTGCTGCGAGCACGACGTAGAGAATGATAACCCGATTGTAACTATCATCGTCATGATCTTGGATGACACCAGCCACGATGCCGATAATGATTGTCATACTGTTGTTGATGGCAATCTTGATGGCATAGCCAGATCCAAAGACTTCCTGATACCACATGCTTGTTCGGATGCTGTCAATGATGACTGTAGGTCCAAGGGAAGCCGCAAACGCATAAATACCAAAACTAGCAGCAGTCCCTCCAACTGAAGGACCAAACGCGGCAAGGCACATGGAAAGCAGCATACCGAAACCACAAACCAACATGATGGTGTTCCGCTGACCCAGTATATCAATGAAAACGCCCAGGATAGGCACCAGGAAAAATCCCAGATACTGGGACATGGCCGAATACCAGCCTGCAGTGACAGCCGAAATATTGAACCTCTTCTGGGCGAATTCGGTAGCATTAGAGGAGAAAACGCTAGCAACAGATGTTTGGAAGAGCGAAAACAAGGCCACGAGCCAGAATGGCCAGGGTAGTCGCAGCATTTTGGTAATTTCGAATTTTTTGTTCTTCTCCGTCAATCTTTCACCGGTTGCCGGATCATCGGTGCCAGCATAGCGTCGTTCACAGTAGTTCGTGAAATAATAGAACCCAACAGTCACCACATTGGTAAAAAGATTAATGAACACCGCACACCAGTAGACCCAGCTGAAGTTGCCTGTTCTTGTTGCAATAACGTTGGCGGATGCCTGGCCGACAAAGCTTCCGATTTTGCCAAGACCCAGTTCAAAACCAAGGGTTGAAGCGAATCCATTGGAAGGAGCGAACCAAGATGAGAAGACCTTATACTGAGCGCACTGAGTGGCGACATCTCCAAGTGCCTGGATAACGCTGCCAAATATCATGAACTTAAAGTTGCGGACTTGTGTGGCTGCTGCAATGAGAATTGCTCCGATGCTGTACACGGCGTTACCCCAAAGCATTGCTCCTAGAGGTTGAAGAGTTAATAGGTGAAACTAGACGACAGAAGGATTTAATAGACGTAGAAGAAGCACATACTTGCACCACCAATTCGATCCGTAACGATGCCACTGACCAATATCAGAGCTGTCTTGATGAAATTTTCGCTTGCATCTAGCGTTGCATATTGAGCGTTGTTGATATGTAGCTCCTATGACTGTGTTAGTAGAGATAATCAGTAAATTATGAATAAGAACCAACCTTTTTCAGTGTGCTTTTCATAGCTCCTGTCACTCCACTGCTCCAGTGAGAGCCAAAGCCAACCAGACTAACGAGCACGACGGAGAGAATCTTCATACTCCATGGGATACTGGTACTCCGCTGGCGCTCAGATGTAGAGTCCGACTCATCACCAACCGACACACCGATGGTGTCGGGATGCTTTTCCTCGTCACCCATGATGTGAACTACTCTTTCACCTACACTGAGTAGGGTCTGATTGGAGTGACTGGAGGGAGTGAAGTAACTGAGCACTTTAGCAGCATCGTGAGCGACAAACGGAGGGTTTAAGAAGGAAATACAAGCGGGGATCTTATCTGATTGATATGCACTGATTGATAAAAACACTACCGATGACAATGGTGGATCGGGTGCCACATGGCCTTCAATTTCTGCTCACTTACTCCGTAGTTGGAGCGCATTCGGACTCGTAGCCGGTTGCAACATATGGTTGAAGTGTTAGTACGTAAGCTTAATGGAGCTTAAAACGTGCTCTCCGAGCGAAGTCTCCACAGAGCGAAAACCGAGATGGTTCTACGACGACGATGCCAAGACCGTCCAACAAGGGATATGCATGACAAGCGCTGACTAGGGAGCAGAAAATTTGCGGCGGGTGCAGAGGGCTGGTTTTGATTTCATCGATTTGTCGGACAGCTTCCGGCATCACACAGGACGATTGGAGTAGTTCTCAGCGGGGTGCTGGCGCCTCCTGTGCTTGGAATAAGCATTATGAAGGTTGCTTTGAAGAATATATTGCCCTTCACGGAAGTTCTTCTAGTAAATCTGGTCATGTCATTGGTCAACTTACCACTCAAATCAATGGCAGCCGCATCGTATGAGCACGCGTGGAGCTAGTATACGGGCTGTTTTCCCCAAATGACTCGAGAAATGGAGCTTTGAAAGGATCCATGGTGAATCGACATTGATCCATACGGTGACATTCGATGGTGCCTCAAATTGCTCTTTATTGGCCGAAGAGCATTTTTGCTACATACAATAGGTTGACTATTGCTGAAGTGGATTCTTCTTCATTATCCGCCGGATAGACTGAGTGATCCGAACGGCTGTAGACACCGCCTGTCAGTGAGTCGAGAGTCTGCGCTGCTTTAGGACCTACACTTGTAGTCCATGCATGAAGCCAAAGTTTTCATTCCAGAGGTATCACAAGTAGTATTCTACCCAGGCTTATATGTATAACATACATACACTCCAAGCCCGCCCGAACGACGGTTGCATGGAAATTCTCTAAAAAAATCTTCGCCAAAGTAAAAGTGGAAGACACTGTTGGATATGGAGATATGGCGTAGTGTTGCGGATTCCTGAGGCAGCCGAATAGGCCCGTATATAGTAATCTATGCAAAATCGATCACAAAAATGGTTTTGTCTGGATCCAGAATGAATTTCTTAGACGACTGAATGAATAGGCTTCTTCAAGTCGAGGGAAACGAGCTACAGCTGCAGTAGCTTAAATTAAGCATGGCCGTATTGGCACTAGTTCGAATAACGGGCATATTCCCGAGAGAGGTCTTCATACAGCATCCTAAGATAATGCGCTTCTAGAAGTTGGAAAATAAAAGAAAGGCGAGGAAAGTAAATGGTAGAATTCCACTAGCTGTTGAAGGATTATCGAGATAAATTGGCAAAAGATGAAGCTTGTGAGATACAGTATGTATTCCAAGAATTCTACGTATCTGCAGGTAAGTAGGCCAAAAGTTTTTGGGCAACTAATCGCCCCGCCATGAGTGCGATAATCGATAAGATAAGCCACTACAGCACCTCTAAGAAAAAAATTTCCCTAGCAAAGCAAGCTTCATTCAATCCACCTGCGAGCCCTGGCTGGAAGGTTTGCGACAATATGTCCTCCTCAATTGCATCGCCTGAGCCGGCAATCTCAAAATCAGAAAAGAAACACAAGAAAGACAAAGCTTCGAAGTCAGAAAAGAAGCGCGAGAGAGAAGAGGATGCAATTGCCGACGGCACCCGCAAGCACAAGAAATCGAAGAGCGCATCCGTCGAAGAAAACAGAGATGAGGAAATTGAGGCTTCACAATTGGCGGGAAGCTCTGTCGCTGGCGATGAGGAGTTAGCGCATAAAAAGAAGAAGAAGGAGCATAAGAAGAAGCACAAAGAAGAAGAGCATGATGCCGAGGATGCCAGTGAAGAGAAACTAAAAAAGAAAAAGAAATCCAAGAAGCACGCCGACGAGGCTGCCGAGGACGACGAGAAGCCCTCAGCTGCCAATCCCGATGCCATGGATGTCGATCAGCCTACCCAACAGACCTCTGAGATCTACCAGCCTCCCGATATCCCCGCCAGACCTCAGTTCCCATTCTACAGCCAGACAGTTTCTCTCTACGAGCCCATATACCCTATCGGCTGGTCACAACCAGTAACGAACAGCGAGTACCAGCACCTGCAGCATCTCAAAAACAAATACGTTCCATCTTTGCGGGGTGTGTTGATCAACTACAAGAATGTCGCTCTTGGCGAGAACCCGGGGCGCACAGGCGCCGCAACTTCAGACGATGACCTGAGCATCCTGAAATCCGTCAACGAGTACGCCGTGGGCTTTGGCTGGATCACCGCCGAGGTTGATCTGTTCGTTCCCAGTCGCGGTGCGTGGATGGAAGGCAGCATCAACCTTCAGACTGAAGGCCACATTGGTGTCGTTTGCTTTGGCCAATTCAATGCATCTATTGAAGCTCGGCGTCTACCATCTGCCTGGAAGTGGGTCTCTAACGAGGATCCCGAGGCTCATGGTATGGAGGAGACCGCATCAGTGATTACAGCCGACGATCATGGTGTGGTGCGCCAGATTCACAGCACAGGCTTCTGGGTTGATGGAAGCGGGAATAAAGTTAAGGGCAAGATTCGTTTCCGGATTCGCAACTTCGATGTTGGCGTTAGCGGCGAGACGAGCTACCTTAGTCTGGAGGGAACTATGTTGGAAAAGGAAGCAGAGAAAGCACTCGTAAGAGAAGAAGCCGCCACGGCTGCCATGAGAAAAGGAAACAAGGGAGCTCGCAACGCCCAGCGAAGAAGAGCGCCAGAGTTCGCAATGACACGGTTCATGGACGAGGTGGACCAACCAGCCGAGGAAGCTGTGGCACCTGTGGCGGCTGCGGCGTAAGTGGAAGCTGGGAAATTACAGACTAAGACATCAAGTGTTGGCAGAGGGGGACCATACAACGGGGACATGCTTTCGGAGTTTGATATGATACCCTCATTTGGATGGGGGCTTGTCACAATATTATTGAGCGTTCTTCATTTAAGAATTAATTTAAAAAATTATTCCATTGCTAAGTATCAGATGTGTAGTCCTTTCATGCTTGAGAGACAGACAATCTATATCTGTTCCTAAAAGTCTTGACTACTAAACTAGTCCCCCCTGCTGTCTTATCGTTCCAACAATGCAGATTGCTTAAAAGTAATATCTGTGCCAGTTGCACTATTTGTTCTATGCCGAAGCCTTTACCATAGGCTCCCACGGCCGTGCCAAGTTCCAGAGATATACCTCTCCGATAGGTTCGCTTGTTGTGCTCTTCACAACGATGTGCTGAAAAGGAGACATTGCCGAAAATAGTAATGATGAAGTATCAACCCAGGGAGTGGCATCTTCCCAGCTAGGTTGCTCACAAAATCTGTCGACTTGTTCTCTGAAAGTATCCCAGTCTGCGGAATGATCGTTTACGACAACTTGGAATCGGACTCCTTGGATATCAACAGTGATGCGCTGCACCGTGCTCGGGAACTCCCCAGAGCACCCACTGCTAAGAATCCACGAATAATCCGTTCTGTCGCCGTTGCTTTCCCAATCGTACCATACCTGCGTTCCCCTTTCTGAAAAATCGCTCAGCACTAATCTTGATTGTGCATCGAAGCTTATTGCGCAGTGCTGCTTCGATATTCCCTCCACGTTCGGTAGAATGATATCGCAGGTCCTCGGATCCGTGCCAAGGACAAAGCTGCCTGGTAGTTTAGGTGGTTGTGAGAAAGTGAGTTGGATGGCTCTCCCTGGACCATAATGTGTGAGGTTGGAGAGGCGAGATGAGAGGTATGGGTAGGAGGTCGTAGATGAGAGGATGCGAGAGGCGTTTTCGGGCAGGTGAGTAGATTTATCGGCCCAAGAATGATTGGTGGTTGGAACGAGCCAGGCAATGATGTCGTCAGGATGAGATGCCATGGTTATGAAGTGTTGAGTTATTAAGTGTGTATAATTATTTACACGAAGCCGAGTCGTTGAAATGAGAGGACAGCGAAGTGATAATACAATATAATGAAATGAGTGATTGGATGAATGAAAGAATGAATCGTAAATGTAGGTAGGCGTATGTGTATTATATCCGTATTGTGGACGAGTGCGGATCAAAAATGAGAGAAGTAAATCAACAAAAGTGTGTGAGTAAGATTAAAAGACCAAAAAGAGAGAGTTATACAGAAACAAGATTGAAGAAGAGAAAGGACGCATTTGAGGGTTGCATTCTCTCTAATTATATAGAACCTACGTCGTATGGAGCATGCAAATATCTTCATCTCTGCCCAACCTCCCTACTATCCACGGCAACGCGCTCGTCGCACAGACAACGAACATCTACTGGTCGTCATCTCGTGTGGCCGCGTCGCGAAAGCACCTGACTTGCATGAACTATAAGCAGATGATGCATCTTTTTAAGTTTCTAATACGATCCAGTGGTGGCCATTTGCTTTGTCGTGAACAAAGTGAGGCTTTGGGCAGTAATGAGATTCACGGTGCAGTAGCGGGCAGCTGTGAGCCAATCGTTTTTTCTTACATGGCCTAGTTTGGTGCGCGGTTGGACGCGGATGCGCGTTTGGGCATTTCGCGGAGCGCGATTGGGATTGGAGAGGGAGAAGCTATGAGAGACGTATGTGTAAGGCTTCCAAAATGATTCATAAGTAGTTGGCGATGTTTCAGTTTTGGTTTATGGAGTGTGTGTCTTGTTGGCAGGGTTGATCAGCAAGTATTTTGTTTGAAGTGTTGCCTATCTGTGTTAGGTGATACAGACTTATTGGACTCCCTAAATTGTTTGATGGTGTTATTAATCGCCCAGTCAGCTCGTTACTAAGGTGAGATAAAATGTTTCGTCAAGAGATTCTCTGCAGAAGTAACATGAGTGTAAGCCAAGGATTTATTTGTTGGCAGACAGAAAATCTGAATGACTGCAACTTCATCAGCGAACAGTACTCTGTACTAATTTTAGTGAGTACATGGGACACACTCAGAAAGGCCAAAGCTGGTGCCTAATTTGTCAGGCTAAAACAGTTACCGCTGGCGGCCGACCTTCACCCGAACAGGACCTTGCGGCATCTGAATACTCATCCCACGACATCATCGAAGGCCAATTGAATCGCAAAAATGGCTTCCGACGCGGCTACAGATGTGCGGCGTAAGTGCAGGCGCTCTCGCATATTTCTCGAAATCTTCCCCAGGCGATCCAGACTCGCTAACCGTTACCACAGAGGCGACCCGCGAGGAGATGCGCGATGCCCGTCTCCCACTCGCCTACAGAGACAGCTGCGCCCACCTCCTAATCCCCCTGAACAAATGCCGAAGAGAGACCTGGTACGCCCCGTGGAGTTGCACGGTACGTTTTCATTCAGTTGGATGTTGGAGGAGACACAGTGGAGAAAGCATGAGGTTTCTGGAGCAATAGAGCAAATTCGCTAATCTGTCCCGGGCGGGGATATCAGGACGAGCGACACGGTTACGAGAAATGCCAGTACGTCGAGTTCAAGAAGCGAGTGGCCAAGATGAACGAGCTGCGGGAGTCAAAAGAGGGTGCGCGAAGCAACTAAGATGCTGGAAGGACGAGGGAACGAAGTGTATATATTATCCATGCATGAGAAATGGGAATAGAAGAATTTTCAAGGAATCGGCGCCTGAATGATGCACACAGCGTGTTTTAATTATTTTCCGAGGTACTAAGCTGCGGAGGTTCGTTCTTTGGGGCGGTTAGGGTATTGGCAGTCTCGTTTAACGATTGCTATTATGGAGAACATGATGCGAATTACCTCAAGCGGCAACAATGAATTTGGGCATTATATTTATTGATTGGAGTCAGATTTCATCAACCAGCTCGCTCTTATTATCCAAACCCGCCCATTTTGGCTTACCGTCTGGTAAATCGACTACCCTTTGAGGATAAAAGATGTGGCACCTGCTTTGGGCATTAGATATATTCATTATCAAAGAATATCCCCAGAACTACGCACTGGACATCAAAATTCTTCCTCTGGGCCTCATCCCGGAATAACAGGAGTGTTGGAAAGAGCAGAACCATGTTCCGCCCTTCATCCATGATAAGCGTACCGCATTGAGAGCAGCTTACTTTGCATGGTAACTCATGTGTCGACGATTTAGAGCTGGAGTTGTAAAAGCGCAGGTATTCGGCGCCTTTAAGGAATGCCATGTCTGACTTTTGGAATATTGCTGCCCATTGAAAAGGGGCGCCTTGACTTCGTATGAGTTTGTCTGGTCACATGCTTACGCGCAGGGCAACACAAGCTAATAAACAAATTTGAGAGAGAGAGAACAATACTATACCGTGGATAACTTTGCAGTCGTTGCAATGACAGTACTTGGAAGCAAGAGGGCTATCTCTGCTGAGCCAGTATTTTACTTGTCCGCAGTGACAGGCACCTTGCAATAGCTTGTTGAAGGCCTGGCTAGGCTTTTGGTAAGGAGGCTTAGTTCTCCAGGTTTGGTCCGTCATTTTGGAAACGTAGCAAAATTAATTACGTGTGACATTGTAGATAAAATGAACAAGCATGTAGAATTGTACATGTACTATTTGTAGATGGAAATGTGGATATATTAGCAATATCTTGAAAGCCTATGAAGCTGTTAAATGACGTAAGGAAGGTGACGATATAATGATGGCTAGAGTGTGGCTGTATGTGATGGATTGCCAATTCGACCACACAGAGTCAACAAGAGCTTCTAAAATGATGGGAAATTTTGCAAGGTGTGTAGAGGTAAAATGGGAACATGGGCTTCAAGCAACAAATATGCAATCCCAAGTTTCACATATATGAGTGCTCGCTTCTTCTATCAATGCCGTTTAAACCGTATCAAACCGGCCGGTTCCTGTATCTGGCAGACTACCGGTTATCGGAGACAGCACTTACATGGAGTTATCACGGAGTTAAGATTTTCATAGCAATCTACGGACTACGCTCTTCCATTCCTACGGACTACGGAATACAGAGTTGTCCGTATGTATGGTGCTGATGTTGACGCCCCTTTCTCTCACGAAGCCATCAAAGCTGCTTCAGCGCTCTTCCTACATGCCTTTTTCATGATGGTCCAGCGCACGCTAAAAGCGGGGTGAGAAAAAGAATCTCGCTCGACCCCGCTCTTAGAAAAAATACCTTTGTGGTGGTCGGCTAGTACTTGTTCCGTACCTGAAAGTTTGCCATCCGACGCTTGTTGCGCCAAGTAAAACAACAAAACTCGCCGATATTGTGCTCCAAAGATACTGGAATAAGACGTCAAGGAAATATCATCAAAATTCCTGAAAATCCCATCACGACCTTGCAAATCGACTCTAGAGATACATGAATCGTAGTTCTTGAGCCCCTCTCGGACATTAATCGCCAGCTCCGCTAATACCAGCCTTTTATCTCTCAAATCTGTTTGCCGGATCGGCACCGACGCCGCCCAAATTGTCGGCAAGACACAATGCTCGATATGGAGCCCTGATACCACCAATCCCAGCACTCGAATTCCTGTCGGCCAGTTTGAAGATCTTATGTTGTGACGATGAAGCTACGCTACCCGTTCCCAGTGTGAAATTTGTCCGCGTAAGCCCCACCTGAGGAAAATGAGGGCCAAGTATATAAAGTCGACGGACATGAAGTCCACAATGCTTGCCAACAACTCGTCGAACTTCGAAGACTTCTTACAATTACCACATCTCCTCATCTTTCATTCCAATTAGACACCATGGCTAGCGAGGCGTGCTGCAAATTGGCTCCGGTCACTGTCGATTACACCCCAAAGGGCAAATATGAACAAATTGCCGGCATCAACACCTGTAAGAGGAGCTTTCTCTCATGAATCTCGGGGGAGGAAATCAGCAGCTTCCTGATACGTTACACCTAGACATTGTAGGACCTGAAGATGCTACCAAGGGAATTGTCGATATTTACGACATCTTTGGCATCTGGCCTCAGACCATCCAGGGCGCTGACCGTCTCTCCGCTCAGAGTGGAGCTCTGGTCCTGGTTCCCGACTTCTTCGATGGCACCGGTCTAGATATAAATTCTATCCCCATGGACACGGAAGAAAAGAAGCAAACAGTACAGGATTTCTTCGCCACCAAGGCCAACCCCCCAGATAACCTAGTCAAACTCCTCGCTCTCCGTAAAGAGTTAACTGAAAAGTTCCCGGCTATCGAGGGCCACTGGGGTGTTTTTGGCCTTTGCTGGGGTGGTAAGCTGGTTGTTTTGGCTTGCGGAGAGGGTAACGAGGGGGTTGGCCGACGATTCAACGTCAGCGGAACTGCTCATCCTGGGTGAGTTTTCGGAATTTCTTGGAAGAGTATGACCCCTTTCTTTTTTCGCTAATCAAGGCCAATTCGAATAGTCTCCTCGATGAGGCCGATGCCAAGGTTCAGACAGCTCCTCATATCCTGCTTGCCTCTAAGGATGAGCCCGCCGATAAGGTTGCCTTGTACAAGGAGATCATGGGTGACAAGATTGAGGCTACCACCTTTACGACTATGCACCACGGCTGGATGGGCGCCCGAGCTGATCTGAAGAACGAAGAGAATGTCAAAGAGTTTGAGATCGGTTATAAGCAGGCCGCCGATTTCTTTTCTAAGCACCTTTAAGCGGATGGATTAGTGCTGGTGCGGTTTTAAGGGCAAAATCTTGGCAATGAGGAATCTTATACCCAAAGCTATATCAAACATTTACAAACATTTACACACATACCTTGTATGCCTGAGCTGGTGAAGTGTAATGTAAAGATGTGTGAATTCATAATGAGCAGACAGCGTTTTGGCAAGATGCGTGAAGCTTGAAGATATTTTGAAGAAATATGTGTCATTCAAGTATAAGATTATACAGAGCGCCCTAAGTTTACATGTCCATGTGTTAAATTTTAGCAAAGCTAAGTGTATCTTTGCTTTCCGTTTCAAACTCATCTTAGTTCAGCTCAAAAATTACCCTGCCATTACTAGCATCAATATATATCATCATACTATTAACGGTCTCTCATAAACCTCCTCTTATACATGAGTTCCCTGTAGGTTAAAGCGGTACACAAGCTATCCGGTTAGGCAAACAATGACATATGTAGAGTTACGTAACATTACCCAAGCGCAAAAAAGATTTTACTAGCAAAGAATATTAAAGATGGACATCTCACTATATTTCGTGAATAAGATCCTTGAAATAAGCGCAGTTTTTAGCTCGCTAACGAACCGTATACAGAATGGGTGCTTGGCAGATACGCGTGGTCGGCGATTTGAATCGGTGGGTGGGGATTTGGGCGTAGTTATATAAGTCCTACTTCGCAAATGATTCCCAAGTGGCGTTATATACGACGTCTAATACTAGAAAAGGCTTCTATATGTATATTTACGCACTGCTATCAATGCGTGAATATATGCAGCCAAGACTGCTGGGTCACGATACATATCTTAGGTGGTATGAGTGAACTGTGTCAAAATCAGCTAAGGTACCCAGTCAATGAAACAAGCCAAGGAGTTTCGGCTTTCATTTCCAATTTGCCATTTTCGTACACAAGTTTGATTCAAAAAGGGCATTCCGGGTAATATAAGTTACTCTATCGGTCGCCGCTCTGAATATCTGCCTATGCTACAACTGGGCTCTTTCTATAATAGTGGCACTTATAACTGGAATAGATATAAATAAATTGAACTACTAATTATATGACTTCACCTAACCTTCTTTGTTAAACAGCCTTAGTAATACCCTTACAGTTCATTATCCTAGAGGTATTTATAAACGAAGAGGGGAAACGGGTAAAACTTGCCATTCATCTGCCACTAGTTTATGCCTCTCAATTTTGCAAACTTTTCCACGAATGATCTAATACTTCACAGGGAACATATTTTGCTAGCTCCTATAAAGGCAGGTCCTAAATCTGAGATATTGTCACTCTATTTGCATGTATGCTTCATAGATATGCTTATTTGCTTACCCCAGTGTAGTATCCGGTTGAAATACTTTCGATTTATGGCTTTAAGTGGAAGAAGTAGGCTTGGCATGAGCTGCGGTGAGATATTCGGGCTACAGGCTTCCGCAATTATGTAAACTGAGATGTAGAGCGCCTAATGCGATCTTATTTTGACTTTTCTTTTAGCAATATGATGGAAGTTCGACCTCTTTTTGAACCAACTAGTCTGACGGAGCCAGAAATTCCGCCATGACGCACTGCAGTTGTTGGCTGAGCCGATGATCCGGCTGACCACGTTGTTTTCCGTAATGAGAAGGTAAAATGAACCGATCTAGGCGAACTATTCATACAGTGCAAGCTCCACCTGACCTCTTCATACGGGGATGGAGAGGTTTTGACGAGGGGATGGTCATGAGAAGCCTAGGGAATAGATGAAGTCACTACCTCCAATGGATCTCGTCTTTGATTCCAATAAAAAGATATAAAAGGGAGATCTATACCTCCCCTTCGGATGAATAAAAGGGAAAAAGGCAATCAACATCATCAACTCCTCGCTGCTCTTGGTTTTACCAGTTTTGCCGCAGCTGACTTTCACGTCTTGACTAGGCCATGTTCCATCGCCCCTGGATGGGGTGGCAGCATTGAAGATTATGCGGTAGCATGCCCTTCCAATTACTATGACTGCGACTGTATGATGAATGGCGATCGCGCGGGCCATGTCATCTCTGGCGAGACGCCGAAATACGGTATTTACAACACCGGATCCAACTACTTCGAGCTCAGTGGCATGTGCGGCGTGGGTAATATGAATTTTTATCTGCAAGGGGATGGTACTTGGCTATTTTATATCGCTGGTGGAGATAGCAGCGTACAAGGCCAATGCTAGCCGGGGGATAATAGCATCAAGGATTGTAACGCCTTTAGCGCTGCCTGCAGTTTAAGCAACATTTTGGCCTGCTACTCGTATATTTGCAGCTAAGAGTAAAATCTAAGGATTCAAAACCCTTGAGATTGCGGGTCATTTTGTGTCTCAAAATTTATGCGCGTCTATGGTTGTTTATGAAAAGGCGCTGTGCTTTGAATGGACCAACTGAGATTTTCAACTTCGTTCATGAAATTATGCTATCATTTGTTCAATTAAAGTTATTTATCTCCCTACTTGATGCCCAAATTTTGTTCAAAGATGAATATTGTAGGCTGATTGAGTAAGTAATGTGGCGATGAGATGATGCAGTTCGCTTAGAGATTGGCGGCTGCAGGCAAAACAACACATTCAACTTGCAGCCTGAAAGAAGAGATGTTACCGATGTTGGTGCCGCAAAAATCGCATGAGCTATGTTTAATAATCATAGTACTGGCATCATTTGGATCGGCATTTGCACCAGTTGGTAGAAGAGCAATCTTCGACATGTTTCCTTGACTCCAATAGTTCTATTGGCTCTTCGATAACCTGCGCTGGGTGTCTAGTAGCATTTGTGAAAGCTTCGGCTATTCATTAAATGGGCATTCAAAGGTAATAGCGTTATCTATTGCGAGGTATGGAAAGCCATGCATAGAGCAGCTCTCTTGAGACAGGCTTCGACGTTTGAGAAGAATATCGCATATCGTGGAAACTGCTCAGGGAGTGGAGCCGTTTCTTAGCACATTCGGGTCAACTATTTTGGGCTTTACCCACAGCTGGTGGTCACAAATTCTCCGCTGAGCTCTGTATGTGAATTTCTGCCATTAGCTTTGCGCTGGTGCGGGAAACTTGGGCATTGCTGTAGCTGAGAAGATTACTAGAGAAATGATGATGACCATAGTCCTTCGTTCTTTGAAGCGGGTGTTAACTGATCTCTGAACTACATTTCATAGCATTCATACATGGACTAGCTCTTATCCGGCGGTGTGAGCTATGAGAGTATCAATATCATTTCTATCACATTTCGAAACAGAAAGTGTTCCTTAATTACTTATAACTTGCACGTAGAACTTTGACTGCAAGCTGCGTTGTCAGTGTCTTGCCAATTTCTTATATGTAGCCTCTCTGTTTCTATAACACTTCTGACGCACTAAGGCGTTACTAAGTTAAAATATTCGTGGTGCAGGAAGCTTGTGATCTATTCCGTGTTCGTGTCGATAAGTTGTTCTTTATTCTTGCTGCAATACTTCTAGTTGCTCTATTCGTATAGCTTTAGCGGCAAATAAGCAGATCCTAAAATGGTATTTTGCATTTTCAGCTACCCGGCGCCTACTCCGTAAATGAAACCAAATCCACATCAGTAAGAAACTTCTGGAAAAGCGGATATGGCCGTTTGCCACTAGCAATTGAATCATACTCATACCCCCGTTTTCTCAAAAACTATCTACACATGAAGAAAGTGGATGTTTCCTAATTAGTCAAATTCCGCTCCGCTTGTTTTTACGGAGAACTCAGCTCCGCGGCGGAAAATGCCATTCGTGGAAAATGCCGAGGCTCGTTTATTTTCACCGAGAGTATTTTACACAAGGGATATATATATTCGTGATGAATTTTAAATGTTTTAAAGAAAATCGCTAGAAAATCTTTATTTATTTACGTTATATTTGGGTCACACATTCATTTTGTGTCTGTGGACAGCTGCAATCATGTCTAAAACCATGCAAGCTTGGCAACTTGCTGCTCCTGGGCCTCTAGAAGAGGTGCTAAAACTTGTTGATGATGCGGCGCAGCCTTCTGTGCCTCTTCAGAAAGGACAGATTCTTGTGGAAGTCATTAGTGCCGGCCTCAACCCTGCAGACTATAAAATAGTGCAGATGGGTATCGCATCTAAGGCCCTCACCTCGTTTCCCAACACGCCTGGTATGGATCTCAGTGGCCGAGTTGTCGCTGTGGCAGATAACCTAGCAGATGTCAAAATTAAAGACGTTGTGCTAGTTCGTTTGGATCCTACAAAGGCCCCCGGTTCGCTTTCTCAATACGTTGTTGCCGATCACGATGGATACGCCGTCTTGCCGTCTGATTTTGACCTGGATCTCGCCGCAGGCGCACCGACAACTGCTCTGACGGCATATCAATCTATCAAACCTTACGTGCAAGCCGGGTCTAAGGTTTTTATTAACGGTGGATCCGGCGGTGCGGGTACCTATGGCATCCAGATCGCAAAGGCTCTTGGGTGTCAGGTTACTGTTTCTTGTTCCACCGCGAAAAGGGAGCTCTGTGAGCGATTGGGAGCTGATCATATTATCGACTATAAGACTGGTGATATCGTGGCACAGCTGAAACAGAGCGGGAACATTTTCGATTTGGTCGTCGATAATGTCGGCTCTTCCCCCCCAGATCTTTATCAACAGTCAAGTCTCTTCCTTAGGCCGGAGGGAGCCTTTATCCTAGTGGGAGGCTCTGCATCGCTGAGTAGTATCAAGAACGTCGTCATGGCAAAGTTCCTACCTTCAATTTTGGGAGGAGGAAAAAGCAAATTTATTACGTACATGACGAAAAACAGTCACGAAGATTTGGCGCAAATTGCGAAGTGGCTGGGCGAGGGAGTGATCAAGACCATCGTTGACTCAACATTTGAGTTTGAAGAAGCTGTGGAAGCTTTTGAACACCTTAAGAAAGGCTCAAGCGGTGGAAAGGTCATTGTTCACGTCGCCAGCAAAGCCTAAGTATTTACTTTAAGCGTTGTCTGGACGTATAACGTTGCTATGATTATTGAACAAGATCAGCTTTTTTCTCTCAAGGAGCAGATATTGATATCTAAAGCACGACGTCGCGATACGGTTGACTACTATCCTAGACACAGTCGCTATCAATCAAACAGCCAACAGAATTTGGCAAGATACCCTTCAGTTATGTTACAGGAAATATTTCATATAAATTTTAAGCAAAGTGAGAGAGGAGACAACGGAATTGGATTTTTTTGACACGAGAAAAAAATGCCTGATAGAGCCTCTAAGATGTGGAGTTCTTTTTGGGCGCAATCATTGACATTACTTGAGAAACGCTGTATCTGATAATTATAGATATTGCGACTTGCGTTTGGGTGAAATCATTTAACTTTTCCTAACTTTTCTTTTCTGGTATAACTTAAATTAAATGTGGAAAGCAGTGCTTTTGATCTCATCATCAACTGACTCCCCAAAAGCTCCTTCATAGCCGTTTTCTTCAAGATAAGCACGGAATCGTGCATCTTCACTCTCAAGATCCTTCTCCTTGTCAGGAATCAGGAACCAAGTGATAATGCAACCAACCATGGCAAAGGAAGCTCCGATAAGAAAGACTCCCTGAACACCCTTTTGGGAATCGGAGAAGGAGTTTTGGATAGGGGTGAAAACTTGTGTGCCTATGGCGGCACCCGCTTTACCAACAGCGGCAGCAAAGCCTAAGAAGTGGCCTCGTACTGGGGTAGGAAACGATTCAGCGCCGCAAAGAAAAGTACCGACCTAGGAATTATTAGTTTTTTTTTTTTTTGCTATTACCGAATACGAGGAAGAGATATACGTACACCTGGACCCATTTCTCCCAAAGTGTTGAAGATACCATATAAGACAACAAAGAGCGGGAACACGCTCGTGATGGGGTTGAGAGCACCTCCAATGATGAACGCGAGGATAGACCATAGGAAGAATCCCAGTGCCATAGTCTGCTTGCGGCCTATTTTGTCCATGAGAAGGCCACCGATGATAGTTCCAGGAAGATAAAAGCAATTAAGGACAGTGCCGAAGCCGATGTTTTGGACAAGAGTGTTGTTGGGGTTCAAGGTCCCGATGATAGTTGAGCCAAAGATGCCAAAGGGGTAGGTCTGTTCAACAAAGGGCATTTAGCTGCATGTTCCATTTTGTCCCTAAAGAAGCAAAGGGTCACTTACAACAAAGTCGTACATGAACCACGCAAGTGATGTACCAAGCATGGGCTTCCAATAACGCTTGATAACTAGCCAGTATGGAATGTTCGACTTCATAGCGTGCTTCCGGTACTGTGTTGAATTGATCAAACGTAGACGGAAGAACAAGAGGCCAACTGGGAGGATAAAGCCAAGGCCGAATGAAACACGCCATACACCATCGTTGATGTGCTGATGGTAGGCAGCCAAGACAATAAGAACAATGACGCCGGCCATAACAAAGCCTAGATCAATGGCGAAATCTGTGGCTACAGCAACAAGCATGCCACGACGGCGTCTGACGAATGCGGTTTCATCCGAGGCTTCAGCACTGCCGGTACCACATGTCGGATATTCTCCTATTTTTTATGCTTCTCATCAGTTGCCGCTTCATTGTACGAACTCGAGACGTGAGACTCACCTCCAGCTCCAAACCCCGCAACACCGCGCCCAACGATCATCATCCAGAACATGCCGGTGGGAGTGTTGCCGTGTGCTGCGGTAGCCAGCACAATGCCCAAGATTAAAAACAGAGTTGCGAAAACAATACCAGTCCGGCGACCCAACCTGTCAATTCCCCAGCCAAAGAACAACATGCCAAATACTTCACCGATAAGAAAAGCGTTGGACAGTCTGGTCTTGATAGTCGGTGTGAATGCATCCGGATACAGCTCTGCAAAAAGAGGATTCATGTATCCGATGACCTGCGCATTGTAGCCGTCTGAGAATAGAGCTAAGCCACCAACAAGGACCATGAAGATTGATGAGACGCGACTGATACGTGAGATGGTACTCGGCTGTGCGATGACATCTTTGTTGGTGTCATTACTTGGCTGAAGAGTTGGCGAGACAGCCACTTCATCGATCTGTGCATTCTTAGAGTCCATCTTTGCGATTCTTTGCCTGCAGCTTGGCTGTGACTTTGAACTGCAAGAGTAAAAGATGATGCGAGTGCGGTTTTTTCTCTGTCTGTCTCAGCTACAGCCCGCCTGCATATAAGCGACTCCCGCTTTCATGCAGTGTAACTTTATATATGGCGGACGGGGAAACCGTTTGACTCGCCAAAGATTTCGCATGTGCATCTAAAACAATACACGTGAGTATATGCAGTGGAAGATAACTGGTGAAATCCGGAAAACTGGTATTAAAAGTGGTATAAGCGCTATATCTTCGTGGCTCCATATCAAATGGATAATGAAATTCTGCAAGACCAACATTATTACGAAATAAGAGGTCTAGATCCCATCCACCGAGGGGATAACCGCACATTGGAGCAGTCGCACTCCTACGATTCCCACGTGCGTGTGAAGCTGAGGAGTCGTTCCAGCTCTACTTTTGACAATCCAACCCTTTTCGTCGCCCATGATACTAACCTCCTGCTGCTTGGTTGGCGTTGCATCGGCCCAAGAAGGCGCATCTCGTGCCGATCGGCCGGCAATGTGAGCCACGTGCGCCGAGAGTATCTCATGATTCATCGGGAGGCGCTCCGGCAGCGGCCCACTTCCGGTATTAGCCACTCGGTGGGGCGGCCCGTAATCCGCAGACTCCTCATCGTGGATGATATGGAACGAAAGATTCCCGGAAGAATTGGATTAATTCCCGTAAGCGAAATGCTAGCTTGACGGGGAACTTCCGAGTATACGATATCTACGCTGCGTGTAAGAAGTTGAGAAGGGGAAAAGAAAGACAGAGCTGGGCATTAAAAAAGAGCTGGCTAGCTCTGCATAGGTCCTACTCACCCAGGTCACATATCGTCAATTGAGAGTGTATCAGGCCACCATGTTGTCTTCTGAACAAGTTGCTTCCTTCAAGGCGAACGGATATCTCATTGTTAGGGATATCCTCAACGATGCCGAGACTAAAGATCTACAAAGATGGGCACAAGAGGTTCATGACTGGACTCCAACTGTCAAGTCTCAGTTTATGCCGTACGAGGTGGGAGGATTTGATCTTCATAATGCATACGATCTATATGCGGTCTTGGAGAGATGTAAATCTAACAGTGAATAGGAGATAAACTCTCATGGTGAGACAGTTCTTTGTCGAACAGAAAACTACGCGGACAGCCACGAAGGATTCAACGGGCTACTCCGAGGGGAAAAGCTCTTGGGGCTTTTGGAAGAGCTTTCAGGAGAGCCCATGAATCTCTTCAAGGAGAAAATTAACTACAAGCTCGCGGGAAGCGGTACACTCCTCTGTCATCCAATAGAGTAAGGACCTTAGCTAACTAAAGCAGGCGGATTTGCGTCGCATATTGATGCTGTTGCATATAACCACATCAAGGATGTGAAGCATCTAACTATCTTGCTTGCCGTGGACAAATCCAATTTGGACAATGGTGGCCTGGAAGTCGTTGATGCCAGCCATAATATGGACATTCCTCTAAATGTTGAGGATCACTGCATCACCACTGAGTGGGTGGACTCCCATGAGTGGACGCCCGTTGAGCTTGAACCCGGTAAGTATGATAATAGAGTCAAACCATTTCATTCCCCTCAGATTTTACTATTAAACGTCGACTCTTTCTAATAAATATGAATAGGCCAGCTGCTCATTTTTACCTCATACTTGGCGCACCGCAGTGGGCCGAATCACAGCGATGAGAATCGCAAAGCACTCTATGCTACGTATAATCGCGCCAGTGAGGGAGATTTACATCGGGAATACTACGAGCTTCGGAAGAAAGAATGGCCTGCAACTCACATGCGTAAAGAGGGGGAGCTGTATGAGGACGGAGCATTGAGATACGCCTTTGGTTCGCCTATGCTGAGTGTTGATGCTGGCCGCCAATTGGCCTTCTAGATATAATAGCTGATATAAAGTAAAATCACTAAGACAAAGAAACGGTAACTGCAATAATTGCGCCATATACGATCCCATAGACAGTATTTTAATACAGTATTATGATACAGTAATATCACAGTAAGATTTAGACTTGCGTATACATTATTTTCAGAGCCACTGTTGGTTTCAAGCCTAAAAGTATACGGAGATGTGATATTTAAGCGGATTAAATCTCCACGTTAAATCCCAAACTAGGTCATTTGAATGAGATTCGATTCCTCCACGTGCTTACCGCATAATGCCGAGTGGTCGATCTATCCACGTGCTAATGCATAGAATTTGCGGAGTGGAGCGTTTGAGTCAATATTCTGAAGTCTCATATTAGCCGATATAGTGCTTATCTACTTCGTATAGATGCTCTTATATGGCCATGAGCGCTGTACATCTAATACGCTTCAGTCGTTTGTATCACGGTCGCCAAATCCCAATCTTTCCTCACGTGCGTCGGCATTCTTTTTGTCAAAATGGCTATCCCTACAACTCTTGAGCCAGAAGTTATCACCTCTTACATAATATCCATTCTTGAGGCTTCAGATTATACTCCCTACATCGGCGAGCCAATTTCTCAACTTCAACATTCTTTGCAATGCGCCGCTTTGGCCGCTGAAGCGTCGCCATCTATGGATGAGGCCACGCAAGTTGCTGCCTTACTTCATGATGTTGGTCAATTTGCTCCAGCAGAAGATCTAATTGCCTCATCAAGGCTTCCTATCCAAAATCTAGGAGATGCCCCGTCTACACAGAGTGTTGGCCGCGCCGGACATGAAACTCTAGGAGCTCGCCTTCTTCTCGCGTTGGGCTTCTCCAACAAAGTCGTCCGCCTCGTGGAATCCCATGTGGCAGCTAAACGATATTTGTGCGCCGTAGATGAATCATATAACGATTGCCTCTCAGAAGCTAGCAAGAAAAGTCTATTCTACCAAGGGGGTCCTATGTCTGCCGAGGAGGTGAAGGAATTTAGTTCTGGGCCATGGTGCCAGGAAATGTGTCAGCTGAGGAAATGGGATGATGAAGCAAAGGTTGAAGGACTCATAGTGAGAAATTTGGAAAGCTGGAGAGAAGTTATTCAGAGGCAGGTAGAGCGAAGATGACGGACTAAAATACGAGAATTAATGGTGTACTAAACTGTAAGACACTCATCATAGTATTTGGCTAGGGTGCTTTTACTCCAGATATACGACTACACAACAACACGTATTAATCAATGTATGATATAAGGTTATAATTTTACTAGTTTATTGTTGAAATACAGCCAGTGCTTTTACTTCATAATACATTCTGGTCATACAGATATTCAGACTATGTCATGAAATTTGAGCAGCATAGACATCTATTCGCCAAGGTTCAGATTTACAAGCGGCTAGATGGCGTCGAGGAAGACTCTCTTGGGAGGTCAAAGCGATCCAGGTTCACAACCTTTGTCCAAGCAGCTACGAAATCGTTTACGAACTTCTGGCCAGAATCGGAGCTGCCGTACACTTCCGAAACAGCCCGTAGCTCAGGGTGGGAACCAAGAACAAGGTCGACACGAGTCGCGGTCCACTTCTTAGCACCACTCTTGCGGTCGGTGCCCTCAAACACGTCGCCGTCAGAAGGATTCGCTTTCCATACAGTTCCGATATCCAGAAGGTTAACAAAGAAATCATTGGTTAGAGCTCCAGGATGATTGGTGAAAACACCGTGGGTTGATCCGTCATAGTTTGTGTTTAGTACACGGAGACCACCAACAAGTACAGTCAACTCGGGCACTGAGAGATTGAGGAGGTGGGCCTTGTCGACTAGGAAGTGCTCCAACTTGACTCTTGGAGTTGACTTGCCGTAGTTACGGAAACCATCGGCGACAGGCTCGAGGTAGCCAACTGATTCAACATCAGTCTGCTCCTGGGTGGCATCATTGCGGCCAGGAGTGAAGGGAACGATGATGTTGTGCCCGGCGTCTTTGGCGGCCTTCTCAATGGCGGCAGATCCCGCCAGGACGATCAGGTCAGCAAGGGACACTTTCTTGCCGCTACCCTGCGAGCTGTTGAACTTCTGCTGAATCTTCTCTAATGCTTGCAGAACCTCGGCCAGCTGCGGGGGGTTGTTCACCTTCCAATCCTTCTGTGGCGCCAGGCGAATGCGAGCACCATTGGCTCCGCCTCGCTTGTCGCTGCCACGGAAAGTTGAGGCAGATGCCCAAGCTGTGGAAACAAGCTTGGATGGTGAGACTCCTGATGCCAAAATCTCCTTCTTGAGAGCGGCAACGTCGCTCTCGTTGATCAATGTGTAGTTGACAGCGGGAATAGGATCCTGCCAAGCAAACTGTTCATTAGGAATCTCGGTGCCCACGTATCGGCTAATGGGTCCCATGTCGCGATGCGTCAGCTTGAACCAAGCTTTGGCAAACGCATCAGCGAATTGGTCGGGGTGTTCCAAGAAACGGCGAGAAATCTTCTCGTATGCAGGGTCAACACGGAGCGACAAATCCGTGGTCAGCATAGTGGGTAGCTGCTTCTTAGAAGCATCAAAAGCGTGAGGAATAATTGGCTCGGCGTTCTTAGCTACATACTGCTTCGCGCCGGCAGGGCTAGTGGTGAGCTCCCATTCGTACCCGAAGAGGTATTCGAAGAACTGGTTGCTCCATTTGGTCGGCGTCTTCGTCCAGGTCACCTCCAGGCCACTAGTGATGGTGTCCGCACCCTTTCCAGAACCAAAAGTGCTGACCCAACCGAGACCTTGATTCTCAAGCGGAGCAGCGGCGGGTTCAGGGCCTACATGGCTTGAGGGACCCGCGCCGTGGGTTTTGCCAAAGGTGTGGCCACCGGCAATCAGAGCTACGGTCTCTTCGTCATTCATCGCCATACGAGCAAAAGTAACACGAATGTCCCGAGCAGCAGCAAGCGCATCAGCGCTGCCATCAGGACCCTCCGGATTGACATAAATAAGTCCCATGTGTGCCTACTTTGTATCAGCATGATCTCTCCAACGTTAAATATGAAAAGCGGGAGCACATACCGCTCCCAAGGGAGACTCCAGCTCGCGAGAGTGGATATCAGTATGAGGTTTTTCGTCGGAGTCAATGACACCTTGACCTTTAGCAGCACCTGAGAACCCATGGGCATAGCGGACATCGTTGCCAAGCCATGTGGTTTCGCCACCCCAATAGGCAGCCTCATCGGCTTCCCATGTGTCTGAACGGCCGCCTGCGAACCCTAGAGGCTTGAATCCCATAGATTCGAGAGCCACGTTGCCAGATAGGACGATAAGGTCGGCCCATGAAATCTTGTTGCCATATTTCTGCTTAATAGGCCAAAGTAGACGTCGGGCCTTGTCCAAGCTCACGTTGTCTGGCCAGCTGTTAAGAGGTGCAAATCGTTGTTGACCCTATTTCAACCGAACTCGTTAGTGAAAGCCAATTTGATATGGTGAAGAGAACTTTGAGATTCAATTCGTAGGTGTCGATGATCGCTTACCTGTCCACCACCGCCACGACCATCAAAGACACGATATGTACCGGTACTATGCCAAGCAAGACGAACAAACAGACCTCCATAGTGGCCAAAGTCAGCAGGCCACCAGTCCTGAGAGTCGGTCATCAAGTTCGTAAGGTCCTTCTTAACAGCAGCATAGTCAAGGGTCTTGAAAGCAGCCGCATAGTCGAAGTCAGCCCCCAGAGGATTGGTCACATTTGTGTGCTGACGAAGAATGTTAAGCTTGAGCGACTCGGGCCACCAATCACGGTTTTTGGTTCCACCGCCAGCGGCGTTGACGTGGTTTACGGGACACTTGGCCTCGCCCATTTTTGCTATCTCTATCGAGGCAGGAGAAAGTGTATGGTACAGTCCAAACTTTGCTGCTTCAGAAGCAGAAACAGTTAAATCTAGGTAAGAAGAGGAGGAAGAAGCGGGAGAAGCAGGTTAGAAGATGAAGAAAAGAGTAAATGAAAAAGAGATGGGAGCTACGAAGTAATTACTACCAATAAAGAGGTGGGAATTAGAGAGGGGTTTCGGGCAACCCCGCGTTTTATCTTCAACTAGTATGTCATCGGCCTTCCGAGATGTCGCGATTGCGTTGCTCATAGCCCATCTGGATCTGCAGTGATACACTATTGGCGGCTGTTGTGTCATCGCTCTCATTGCTGACGAACCGAACACTTGCAATTTCAAAGGCCCACGCTTTCTAGCTCTAAGTCGACAGCCAAGTGGACAAGCGGGGTCCTGGTGGAGGGGAAGCTTTAATGGAGGGGAACTTTGATCATGGATTGGTTCTTACGAGGCGATGCAGCCACACTTATGCATTCTGGATAGTATTACCCGAACCTTCGCACGGTACGAAGTGGCTTGTCCTTGGTGAGCTTTCGGTACTTTGTTTAGCCAACCCAAGTATCGCATTAGTTGGCTCAGCCTAGTTAGATTAAGAGTACGCTTTGTATCTGCTCCGCATTGTCAGCCGGAAGAGTACAATAGACACATTTAGTGCTAAGCTATTTTTGCCTATTTGAGAAACCGTGACTCCTCTATTTAGAAAAGGGAATTTACGGAGAGAAAAAACGTCACGGGTATTTTGGACGCTCAGGTTCTTCCCCATTTAGATAAACAAACATCTATATCACACGATGTCAGCATTGGTAGTCCACTTGTTTGAAGACGTACAATTGTGATTATACATATGTGCGAAACATGGTCTTGCCCGTGACTGCTAGATACCTATATAATCTACGTGTTCCCATCTTTCCTGCATTGGAGTGCAATACAAAGACTCCGCTAAGCATTTAATGGCATCAACAAGCGGCCGCCCTAGCCGCCCGAGATAACCGGCGCCATAGCGGTTAAGCTTAGGGTCTTCTAGATCGTCTGCTTGCATTTGTTTCATTATACGAAGTAGCGTAGCTATAGTATGTATGAATTGTCTTAATGGGCGGCTATTCTTTGTCATCAAGCCATTTCTTTAATCAGTAATGGGGCTAGAGCAATTATACGGCGGCTAACATATATACGCAAGTTGGCACTATGGTGGTGTGATTGAACCATAGGTAGCGTCTCTTTTTTTTTTTTTGGTTACAAAGACCTAATTACAGCTAAATGCTGCACTTTACAGATAGTGAGGCAAATATATACAGCTCTTTGTAGTTTCAGTGACTATTGCCAATATTTGCCTCTTAATTTCCTTCATTCGCCCTGTTAACAGTTTTATATTACTGATATGATCTTGCACTTACACTAAATAAGCTTGCAACTTAGCCCACAACGCAGTCCCACATGTGCACTATTGCCCTCATTAGGTAAAAGCCAAAGTGGTATCAAGATCATGTCCGAATATTAGAGAGGATATATGTCACGCAATCGGCATCGCTGAGCCTTGTCCAGATGGGACTTGTTGCAGTCCAAAAACGCACTGCTAGAAGAAATTTATGCCAAGTCTCGACACTCATATATGTCTACCTTCTTGCGAAGCACAACGAAAGGCGCGTTGAAGCAGGCCAAAAACGGCTGAATCTATATACTCGGGACTGATCTCTATTTGTTGTATTATTGTATCTCGGAGTGCATTACTTGACTTTGAGATGTCAAAAAGATTAAAAAGAAAAAAGAAAAGATAAAAAAAATATTGGCCAAATTAAAACATCATAAATGCTTGTCTACTCATCGCAAACTACACTGTGCTAATGTGAGGGATAACTAGCTATCTTTAGCCTTAGTCAGCAGCTATAACCACTATAAAACAGGCTTGCAAAGCCTGTTAGATAGAACACAAGAAATACAACCTTCCACTTACACAAGGCCTGACTTTCTTCCCTCGACAAAATAGCTTACTTTTTTAGTTATTAAAACAAGGTGAAAAATATTAAATCATTAAATTATTAAAAAATTATCAGTCTTTTAATAGACACTGATACTAAAAGATTTCGTATATTAGTTACTAAACACTAAATACTAAATTGTAAGCCTGGCTGTCATAGCACAGATCTAATCAACAGGGTAGTCGTCCGGATTAGACATGGTTTCTCATTAAGGGTTTAAAGTGAATCTCATAGGTAGGAAAGACATAACACTTCTAAAGGTGACTAGTCGTAGATTCTATTAATACCAATGCTGAGGCATACTTCACTCAGCCATTGATAGCGTGGCCATTCGTAGGATTGGCTCTCCAGGATTTTCCCCGTCCAAAAAAAAACAAATTGTCAATTGCCTACTAACACAAGACAAGACAAGATGTGAGCAAATTTATGTGATTTAACGGCTAACATAGCATGTAGGGAAATATTGTTTCTTCTGTTAGGGTTAAAGTTACCTAATTTATCATATGTAAAGGCAAGGCATGATTGAACTCTAGAAACCATGTTCTGCAGGCTACAAAGATTTGCAGAGACGCATTATACAGGTATGTTCGCAATGGTGAACTCTTTTGAATAGCACTAAGTGAAGTGTGTCTCTTCTTCGTAGACCCACATCGTAGTCGCGATGAAGACTGCGTTAAAAGGGACACTAGATGTTGATGGGCTTCATGGATCCATCCTGGGTTCACGATATGATGGGTTACTAAAAAGAGAAAAGAAAGCTAAATTTTAGAAACCTTCCGGCCCATTTTCTCTGTAACCATTACAACAGCTCTTTATTAGAGTAACTATTACAAGCTGTCTTTGTTATATGCAGTTTAGCCGTTTCCATTACCGGAGTCCTAAATAGGAGCGTATTTTCAAGCCCCCACATAAGCAAGAGTTGTCATAACACTTCAGCACGCACATTCATATGTCTCTACTTCGTACTTCGTACTTGCTTTATAAATCTAGAAGGTTTGGCGGGAAGTTAAGACACATACACAGTGAGAGTGGGGTATTTAAATCACATATCGTATCATTTCTGAGCCTGAGTTCTTTCAGCTATTTGCCATGCCTCGCGCGCCGTATTACGAGAAACGTATTTGCGTCTCATATGTAGATGAATCGAAATATAATTTTGATGCGTAGAGTATTCAGTATATCTTGAATGATTTAGTTGATTGACAGTTTCACAGTATTTATTTAACTCAAGAAAGGCGAAAAGAGATATTAACTGCACATTCATCTAACAGGCAGCAGGCATATTATCCAATTGCGATACGTCATATAGTGCCACCCACAGGAACATCCAAGGCAATTTAGACAGTTTCGCCGATATTACGGTTAAAATGCGTATTACACTAGCTCAAGCAACCGGTTGAGTCTGCTTAAGTGGCATCACAACTGTTACATGGTACGGACTTTTATGAGCCGGAGTTTATTCCGTGTACCCATAATAATCACAATATTCTATCACCATCCTTTTAGAGTTAAGTTAGAGTTACATTCTGACAGTTAAATATCCTTGTTACGGCTTTCAAAATTCCAATTGGCTGAGTCAGTTAACCCTATAAACATATATAATAAGCACCCCATCGGACCACTTCACTTATCTCAGATTTACTCGTACGCGATCTGTCTATCACATCACAGATAGTATATACCATGAAGGTACATTCTTCGGTTTCATTGAGTTTGCTCTGTTTTACTTAATTCAAATTAATTGATCTAATAGACCTTCATTCTCGCCTCAAACCTTGTCGGACTGGCCGCCGCGGCTACCACGACCTTAGGCAGTGTCTACTACGAGCAATGGTTTCAAACGGGTTGTCCTGGCCAAGCTTTCCTAACAGGCTCTCTGACTGATGGATTCTGCACCGTCTTTGAGAATTTTCCTGGCCAAAGCGTTTTGCTAACTCAGACAACCCCATGCCCTGCTGGCACATCGCCAGAGATTACAGTTTCCAGCACCAATGACTGCGACAATGATCAGCCTGACTGGACGTTCAATACGACAGGACAGTGTATCGATGTATCTATCACGCCACAGGCAATCCATTTAAACTGTGTCTAAGCAGGAATGGAAATATATATATAACAGTGGCGATAAACTACGAAAGAAAACGACGATGCATGGGGGAGCGTTGTAAGCCTTGTATTTTTTTCTACATATACAGAGTGAACACAACGCGCAGCTGGCTTAGTCTCGATAAATGTTGTGTTGGATATTATGATGATAAACTTGACAATGGCAGGGTGATTGCTATTGTCCAGGATATGGGGATAGTTACGAGGATTTTCTTGGCTAAGAAATGGTGACCTCATACATGAAAGGAACAGAAAAAGTATATTGAGACCTGATATATATAATTTCCATCATTAAACACAGAAAATGCAATTGCTTGGTGCCAACCCCCACTTGCAATCCATTTGTATCAATGGCACTCTACGCTCTCGAGGTTCCGACGAATGTATATTCATAGTCAAAAGAACCATGAGATCTTAATCGCGATAAGCGAATAGATCTGAACCTTATTCATGCAACATAAGATCTTAGGTTTGTGGGTGTAATACCGATCTGCGGTCTGTGCTATTCTTGTTAAAACGCGTCGATAGGGGGAGCACACATAAGCATTCAGCGGCTTTACTTGTCAAGCTAGGAACTTCGATTTCATATTCAGGTCAGTATAACAAGTCTATAAAAATAGAGTCACCTTTTGAGACATTAATCGCCACCATATTGCATGATAATATGATCTCCCATGAGACTTGTTTAAGACAAGTGGGTATACCTGACAATGAGTGGATATCTTTCAACGTTGACTCGTTACCAGGGCATTGAGGTATCTTCACCTTGGAGACTGCAGAAGTGGAATAAGGCATGATATCCATATCTAAACGAGCAACCCAAACATAACACGAAGTCGCCAATTATCCCAATTTCATATATTATCCAATGGTATATCCAAACACTATGTCGAACTCAAACTCAATCAATGCCAATAATAGTTACACTCCATATATGCCAACATCCCGAATCCATGACAATTCCGTTGCCGGATTCTCATCTTTTTGGCGTTCCCATTTTTCATCCAATTTCAATATGCTTTGCAGGGGGCTTAAATACCTCCAAGTAAGCGAACAAAGGAAAAAAATTAAATGACTCGAACGCCCTCACGTAAAACACGTTCACCTTGGCGAGGTGGATTGTGTAAACTCCGTCTGTACTCGGATTCCGTTTAACGGTATATCGTCCCTTGTAAGGTCAGCCGGAAGCTCGTTGATCCTAAAACCTTTGGCAGTTTGTTTATACCCTTTTGTGTCTGGCCGGAACTTAGAATTCATTACGACCGGTTGTGAGTCGACGGTGAAACTACCGTCGGACTCTGTTTCGTCGTTTAGGCGATAGAAGGCGTTACCGCTCGACCTGTGAATCGACTCTCCGGTGAGTACGTTGGTACTCTTATTTTGACTGGGGCCCGTCAAGTTCGAATTGTTGAGGTTGGAAGATTTAGCACCACCAGTTCCTCGATTGGGAGACAAGAAGTTGCGCTTGATACCAATGCTCCTGGCAAATAGTCGCAGCACCGGTAATAACGTTGGAAGGCATGCGGATACGATACCGGCGGATACTTCGATGACGGTCCAGCCGACTGTCGGTGCAAGACTGTAAGTAGGGTCGGTAGCGGTGTACGTAAAAAGCACCGAGGTACGGTAGGCAGAGGCAAAAACGACGCTGTTGAACAATTGTCAGTACATGTAGCGCCTTCAAGGGCAAGGTTGTCGGCAGTAGAGATGTGAGATTTAAAAAGCAAAGCACCACATACAAAAAACCTAATCCAAAGGCAAAAGTCAACCCCATCTTCTCCGTTGTCCTTAGTTGAAGCTTCCAGATCTGGGGAATGGGTAAAAACAGGATGGCGAGATCCGTAAATATTGTCGAGGAAGCATTGGCGATCCAAGTGCCGACCTGGTTTATGCAGTGGCCAGGGAGATCGGGGTACCAAAGCTTCTGGACTGGCACACAGATGAAGATGAAGAGGAAAGTGATGCAAACAACCCAGACCATGACGAAACCGCCGACCGCCCATGCCATCTTTTTGAAGTAAGGCACATGGAAGATGCGGTAGTACATGAGCAAGAGGCTTATCTTGGTCCAGCCAAGATTCCAAGCGTAGAGAATTTCGGCTACCAGCAACCATTTTGCCATCATAACAATCCTCGCGGGCTCAATTTTATCTGCATGGAGGCCCATACCATTGTTGTACATGGCGAAGATAAAGCCGACAACAACGAGATACCAACACTATTGTATTATACATCTTTAGTTATATTTATCCAATATCAAAAGTCAAGTAATGCAGGTTACTTTGGTGTTGCCGGAAGAGTTGTTTAAGGTCGACAAGTCTCATTGCTCAGAGGACATACCAATGAAAATATGATCATGCGGTCATCCCACCACAATTCCTGGTGTCTAATGCGGCGACTAACTATGCGCAGTACGACGCACAAGAATGCCAACACGCTCATGGCCGCCGTTACTTGCACAATCCATGGTTGAAGATTGTTTGGGTTAAAGCCCGACAGACCCGGGAGTGGCGACGGCGTCTCTTCTGCCATTACGATTCCTTCAAGCGGCGCCATGAAGCATTTCGATACTGAAAAGTGGACAGATTTGCTCGACCAAGGAGCTGGGCAAATTGAGGCGACGCGAGGTCTTTCATACTATACTTGTTTCTTTTTTTCTCTCTCTCTTGCGTTTGCCTTTGCTTCGCTTATCCCCCCTTCATTCTTAGTGCCTGTCAATCAGAGGCCCATAACAGCGAGCTCCACGCCACCCGGCTCTTGCCAAGGGGAGGGTGTCTGACTGTGGATACTTGATGGTGTTGTTGAGCAAGGTACTAGTCAGAGCAGAATCCCCGTCGACTCAGGTACCGGCACGAGTGCTTTTTTGCGCAGTGGCACGACTCGCTAGACCACAATACGTAATCCGACCAAGACGACGATCAGCTCTTCTCCAGCGACCGTCTGTCTTGGTGTCTCATGCACGGCACAAGTGCCCCGTAACAACTGCACGGGGGTGCCGTTTAAAAAACTCAATGCTCTCCTTTAGACTGCTGCTATACTAGCGACGCCGGGGTGTATAAGGCAAGCATCTGTAGGCAGGTAGTACTACCATCTACAGTAATAGTAGATACTAATCGTACGTGTTGGGTAGGTAGTACTTCGTAGGCCTGGTACAATTCTCTCTTTAGGTTGTTATATCAGATAGTAATCAGACGGATCAGCAGTCAGCGAACCTCACGTGGTTTAGCGAGTTGCTGAAGAACTGGGAGCAAGGATATTTCGTATCTCGTACAGTACTTGCACCATCCCCTACTTCGTACGGAGTACACGGGTTTGATTCGATTCTGCCAAGAACGGACAAGCCACCGCCTGAAGAGGAAGGGGAGCTGGGGAAATAGAAAAGACACAAAACGGTCCGGCACTTTCTAATCCTTTTCTTCAGTAGCGTCAAACGGTGAATAACGGGTCCCACGGACTCGGCGCGCGCCGTACCCTTGTTTTAATCGGTGCGAGCTTGCGTGACACCTACCGCTTGCTATTGGCTGTTAAGGAAAATCTTCGTAGCGCCCAAATTCCGCTTTTTCGGACCGGGACGAGTCATTATCGTTGTCTTACGAGTAGTGGTAGCATACGCAACAGGGCCAAGTCCAGCTTGCCTCCCAATTCCCTAGCGACGACCCAACTGCTCCAGTAGACCTCAGTTAAGCCAATGGGATTCCTCCTGCATCGTTCCTATTAGCCGAATGACATTGATGCTACTATGATTAGTGTACTCGACCAAGTGGATAACAGGGGCGGACCGTACGAAATATATCTCGGCAGCAGAGATTAGCGTTACAAGCAGAAGGTGAAGGTAGAATCATTGCAGAAACAGATCTTCCTAAGTCAAGCTCTGTAAAATGCTGCTACTTCTACTACTACTTATACGGAATAGTAGCGACAGCCAAGCTTCTAGTTGTTGCAACTCCGCTAAACCCCGCTACAACCTTCTCCATTCCGCACATTACCGTTACATGCTTCATACCCGCATACAAGTATGCTGCGAATACTCCGCACATGGGCAAGGACTAGTTGTAGGACGATCCCCCGGGCGCAAAATGGCTTTTTCTTTTTATGAATAGGGAGGGCGAGATATGAAACCATATAATTACTACTGAATTCTTGGCACAACATATTCATAGTAGGTACGTCATCACTTACTTATAACAAATGAAGTTCTAAAACATTCGCTCTGAAAAATTCTAACGCAGGATTGCCCAAAGTAGCACTTATCCATATATGTAAGGTACATGTGTCATGTTATTGATCCATGTGAACATTAGCGGCATATGCAGACATATCGTGGCAACATACGGAGTAACTATTAACAGTATGCACACATATGAAGTACACATACACACCTAGTAGGTACTCACTCGAACCAAAGATAAACGGCCTTCTCCCATTCGGGCATGAACTACAGGATATCTACACCGCCGAGGTAGATGCGGGTCATCCAGTTGAAGCTCACTCAATGCAGTTTCAAACCCCGCTGCCCTGGTTCCAAAGTTTGGAGCCTATCCGAGGCTCAACTCAAAGAAGCGCTTGGGGGTAGTGATGTGGCTCCCTTTTTGGCCTGGAGGCCGGTCGGGCGATCCCAATACAAGTAAATACTTAGTCCCCCACGCCTCGCCGAACTCTTTCTACTCCGGTAATCGATTTTAACATTCTAAGAAAGAAAGGAGCCAAACAATAAGAAGAGCCAGCTCGTTATTTGTTGTAATCCTGTTACTACTACAAACTTACCAAAGAAAAACTAAGCGAGTTCGTCCCTCCACATCATCATGACTGCCGGAACCACCATCAGAGTGCCGCACTTGGGCGGAATCAATGCCGGCTACCGTTTGTCTAACGGCGCCGTCGACCCTGCCAAGCCTACTGTTGTGCTCATCAACTCCATGTGCATGACCTCCGCTCTATACGACCAGCAGTTTAGCAACAAGGCTCTCACCGATGCTGCCAACTTATTGGCCATTGAGCCTCTTGGCCATGGAGCCACCGAGTGCTCGTCAGAGAATTTTACCTACTGGGACACGGCCATCATGGCTGTCCAGGTATTGGATGCCCTTGGCATCAAGAAGGCTTTTGCTCTCGGCACAAGCCAGGGAGGTTGGATTGTTACAAGAATGGCTCTTGTTGCCCCAGAGAAGGTATGTACAAGTAGCGTGTGAAATCAAGTGTGAAGCAATCCGCTTCCGTGCAGCACATATGTACGGAATGCACATCACTTATATGGACTCTATCTATCCTTGTCAAACCCCCAGTTTTCTCCATGGCTACTGTGCGGCTTCAATTCCGTGTAATGTCTCATTTCCCCTTCGCCTAACTGGACTTGCATGTGTCATATGCTACACTTCGAATATGAACGCAAAGAAAAGAACACTGGGAAAACAACACTAACGAAGATAAACTCGGCTATAGATTCAGGGTCTATTGATCCTTGGCACCTCTCTGGATTATGAGTCGGCCGCTTCTCGAGAAAAGGGATGCTGGGATCCCGCAGCTTCTCTTGGCCCAGTTGTCGACAGCCTGTACAGTGCCGAGCCAACCCCAGGTTTCCTTATTGATGATGGCCTACGTGAAAGCATTGTGAACATCGGTTTCTCGGGAAAGATTCCAGAAGAAACTGCTGAATTCTGGAAGACCACACTCAACAAGGTGTATGCCGGGGATGAAGGGCGCAGGAAGCTGCGTGGAGCCTTTACCAACCTCTTAGAACGAGACGGCTTGTTAAGACGGGCGAGGGACGTCAAGTGCCCTGTCTACTGGATGCAGGTGGGTCATCAAACTGTGCTCCTTAATCAGCTTTGTCTCAGTTGTTAATACTAATCAAAACACAGGGTAACCAAGATCCGGTGTATGGCGTTGAAGTACCAAAGGAACACATCAAGGTGTTCACATCTTCTGTAGATACTGAGCTGTCTTTTACGGACGGCGGCCACTACCTTAATGCTACGACTCCGAAGGACGTGGACGCGAAATTACTGCAGCTGATTAATAAGTACTCTGCATTGTAGAAACTGGCATATGGTCTTTCAGCTCAAAATCACAAAACGCCGATCATAGCAACATCTAGAATCTTTATTGAATATAGCGTATATACCACAAATTATCTTCCAGCAATGAGCAGATTTAAATGTGATATGTACTAGTGAATACGGTAGGCGAAATCCCCACCAAAGCTCCTTTTTGTGGGCTGAAAAGGAGTTTTAATTCTGAATCTAGCTCATTAGTGGCTGTTTAGCTTAATCTACGGAATAGCGGTCGATGATCTTGCACAAAGTAGGCATTCGCGATTTAAGTGCTTACTTTCAGCAAGACCCAAGTGCTAAGACAGAATCATGCAAGGGACATCACTAACTTAGCCGTCATGAGCTACTGTACCGACGAGTACAGTAGTCACCGTCGCTTAAAGTAGTCTGAATACGATATGGACACGAATGACCTACTCGTAGGTACTGCTATCGGCACAAGAGCAAATCCACAGCGCGAATTTAGCGAATAGAGTCGACCAAAGCGGTCAATGGTGTTCCAAAAGAAATTACGAGCTCTTTGACGTTCTGTGGGGTTTGGTTATGACGCCGTCCAACACTGCCGAGGTTTTGATCCTTGCAAGCCGTTCGACCGGCGCAAATACATATTAAAAAGAAGCTATTAATCTGGTACACTCTACGGAGTAGGGCGGCCAAATGGCGATCAACTGCTTGTTTCAACGATTCTATCGGTGATAGATTAACCGAACGTCCAAACTTAGAATTCCCCCACTGATCGATCCGGTTTGTTGTTGGTTTCACCCTACCGCATGGTGTTATTCCATCTCATCAACCGAATACCTGGTAAAACAGCCCGGGGTGGCGAACAATAGCTCTGCCTAGCTGATCCTTCGCATGCATTCTTATTTATCCTTGCCAATAGGAAGTGTTCCGTGCTCGAGTGGCGGCTACATGGCCTAGAATGTGTGTGCGCGACTCTGGAATCCTGCAGACAAACAAGTAAGATGTTGCCACAGCAGAGGGGTGGGAAATCCCCCCTTTCGACCGTAAAAACGGGCCGTGAAAAGATTATTTTTTTTTCTTCTCTCTTCTTCGCTGTCTCTAAAATTAATCCAAGAAGTAGTCTAAAGCCTCCAGCATGCGAAATTATGGGAATTTGGTTATTTTTTGGACCCAATGATCATGCCATATCCACTCGCCTTCCCGTGCCCAATTCGCGGAAGAGGTCGGACAGATTTCGACTTCGGAGAGGCCCTAATTCTGCGATTGTTGAGTGGCATGAAGAACCAAATCCCGAATAGTAAATAGTGCGACTAGTAGTACGTGCACGGGCAAGTAATTTGATGCCTCATCTACTGCGGACGGTGGAGATTTGAGAGTCGCGGAATCTTCCGCGTTACATAAGACTGAGATAATGCTTTCAGGACGTTACGGAACATATGCTCCTTATTCCCCCTGATCAAACCTCATACCTTGGTAAGCGTCGAGACGAGCTAGTTCGCCGGCTTCAATGCTTTGATATCGGTCTTAATTTCTCTCTCATCCGCGGCCGACAAATCTTGAGTCAAAGGCGTAAGATCATCGTTCTTGAAGCAATGGAAGCCGTATATGGAAGGATATTTCTCCGTTACACTCTATGCAACGACTGGATGTCAAAGCGCGGTGAACACTGGAGAAAGTTGGAAACCCATGTTGTTTAGGATTCTTAGTCCAACAATATAGGAGCTGTCTGTCCTTAAAAGCTCACCTTCTATTCGGTGTTTTAGCAGGGTGAGACGGCGAGTATGGTAGTATCTTGCAGATTCAATTTAGATGCCCGAAACAACAAAATTCCAAAGGCTAAAAAGAATCACCTCGTTGTTGCTGAGTAGTCTTCCATACAGTATGTACTAGGTAGTATGTAGTATCTATTACCTAGAGCGTATACGTTTCCCAGCCTTCTATACCAAACTATGCCTTCGGCTCTGCTGGCAATTTGATTTCGCTTCTCAGTTCTTTTCTTTTTCAAATTATTATCTCTTTGTCTACTAGCATTGCGACATGTTCTCTCAGTCTATTTTTACAATAGCTAGCCTCTTGCTGACCACCCACTTTAGCGCTACATTCTGCTCTTTCCGGCACCACCTCCGTCTGTAATTCTTCATATCTGGATGCTGACAGTGGAATGTGGATGTGCTTATCATAATACAGCTATGAAATTCCTAAAGATACCAGATTAGCAGCTGAATTATTTGGAAGCTTTTCCTGCTGCTTCATTTGTAGTATAGGCCACAGTGAAGATCAGCAAAATCACCCCTTATCGTGAGTTTCAGTCGTTTATAAGATGTGAATCTGGAGAGTTCGGCAGATATTTCAATGGGAGATCGAGCCATACGTTACTAGCAAGTTTATTATTAACACTTTGTTAATTTTTAGAATATGCTATTGTCTCAATCCAGCTTCATCAGACGGAAACCTATTCCGACGCCTTATAAACCTGCGTTCCCTCGAACCATGTTTCCTTTACGACGCCTTTTATCAGGCTTTCCGGCGTTAGCTCCACATCACAAACCACAAAGTCGGCTTTGAGACCCTTTTTCAAGCTTCCGGTCCATTCGTCTGCAAATGTCGAATACGCCGACCCATGCGTCGCTGCCACGACAGCCTGACACACTGTGAGAGCAAACTCGGGATTGACGACAGTCTCCAATTCGGGCTCACGATAAGACCTTCTCGTCGTCGCCACATACATGTTGGGGATGGGAAAATGCGGAGCTGTAGGCGCGTCAGAGCCGAGAGCCAGGGGCGCACCTCCATCCGCAAATTCGCGGTAGGCAAATGCTCGCTTGCATCGGTGATCGCCGATAAGCCTCGGCCAGGCTCTCAATATGGCAGGATCAGAGTGCACCGGCTGGATAGATGCTGTAATTCCCAGCTTGCCGAGACGCAAGGCATCCTCAGCGTTGGAGAGCTCGATGTGTTCTATTCGTGGACGCCGCGAGCGATCCGTGTTCTTCTCCAGAACATCAATTGCCATGCGAATTGTCCGGTCGCCAATTGCATGTAACGCAACTTGGAGCCCTGCTGCATGAGCCTTGGAGACAATAGGATGCAGAAACTCTTCCGACCAAAAGGGGTCGGGGGTTGTTCCCGTTGAGTATGGCTCGGTTAACGAAGCAGTACATGCATCAATAATTCCATCACAAATGACCTTGATGCCGACAACGCGGCAATCCGGAGTACTGTGGGAATTGTACTGTCCAGCCAGTTCGATGGCGCAATCAATTTGGGGAAATATATCCTCTAAAGAAGCACTGGGTTTCATAAGCCAATACGCAGCAATTCGCATGCCGCCGAGACCTTCTTCATTTCGCAGCGCAATCAGGGGCTCCCAGATGGTCTCATCCATCGCCATGTCGACCATCCCAGTGTAGCCAACTGAGTTGAAAGCTGTAATCGCGGCTCTAATGGATTCTTTTCTCTCCTTGATTGATGCGACTCTAGCAGTGAAGGGCCAGATGTACTCGAACACGGCGCTCTCGTTGAAGACACCGTTGAGTTTACCGTCTTTGCCGCGCTGAAAAGTGCCACCTGCGGGGTCTGGAGCATCGTCTGCGATATCCATAACACGACAAACCTCCTTCAACCCTGCTGTATTGCACCATGTCGAATGCAAATCTTTCGTGTCAACAAAAATCGGCCGAGGATCTAGGTCGTCTAACAGAGTGGAATCAACACCCTCAGGGGTCATAGAATGCATCCAGCCACGACAAAATATACGAGGCATGTCTGGATAGGCCTCAGCATATCGTCTGATCTCAGTTCGAATATCCTCTAAGCTCTTGCAAGCTTCCAGGCCAACCTTGGTGAGTGACTGTCCAACCAGAAGAAGATGCAAGTGGCCGTCGATAAATCCAGGGAGCACAGTTTGGCTACCGAGATCCTTTATTGTTGCACCAGCAGCTTTAGCCGCATCCACCTCAGCATCTGCTTCAGGACCAACATATTGAATAATGCCATCCCTCATGATCATGCACTCCGCAAAGGTAGGACCCGCATCCGCCACATCATTCGACGGCGATTGGTAGACTTTACCGTTGAGTAGCACGGTAAAGCCTCGATATGATGGTAATCCACCCATTTTCCTGATGTTTCTCAATTCAAACGAAATTCTTGTGTTTGTCTCAGCTGAACTTTAGAATTCCACTCATAACTAACCTCCAGATGGAGAACGTGGGGGAACTATTGGAGCCGAAGCCGGACATCATAAGTGCGACCCGAGCCGTTTAACGCCGAGTGGTAAGTGCTAGTATTTGAGAAATACTGGGCGGTTGCAATGACTACGTAAAACAACAATGCTACTACAAAGAGAACAGCTGATGAGTGTTAGCTGACCAGAATACGTTCTAACTCGTACATACCAACTACGTGCGACACGTCAACTTATCTTATAAGATCTATTTTAATTGGTAGATTATGCCTCGGGCGCTACTCATCAAACTGCCAGAAAAGAAGTCGGACAGGTCTAGAAGCATTCTAGTTTCATGCACAAACGCCTCTTATCTGTTGTGTTGTCATTTTTTATTAAATTAAATCGAGTTTTTGAATGAGGCGCACTAAATTCTCACAGCCTCCAGCAAAGAATAAGGTTGAAGACGCATAAATTAAACACCTAACCAGATGTGGCCCTTCAATTGGTATTTATTCGTAACGTTGCAGATCTGGGAAATTTGATACTAGTTACAGAGATGTAAACAACTGGCCAAACTAACCGGGAGTTGTACATAACCTGTGTTTATTTTAGAGTCAGACGCCAGAAACAGAATTCGACTTTTTTGTTTGTTTTTGTTTTTCTAGTTCATCAGGATTTTTAACATGCCCGTTGGCTATGTGTCTGAGTGCGTATTGATGCTGCTGCGCAGCTGATGGCCAGCCTAATTGTGCTGATAACCAATTTACTATCAACTGGGCCACTTACTATCGAACAGAACTTCACAGCAAAAACCTGCACGCCTGAAAGAAATGCACTTGCAATAATATGCTCACTCTCTTAAAGTTAGCTCATATTCTTAAATCTTTCTATTCTTAGCCACGACAAACGCCTCCTTCAAGATATTCCATGAATTAATTACACATGATCACATCCTAATGCGGGATGTTGGATGGAACTTCGGGCCAAGGTGTCCGAATAGCAGAAATAATGTAGTCTCCTAGAATGCGCGTCTTGAATATGGCTATACAGTATTGAAAGTAGTACTAGAATGATCGAGGTCAGTACCAAGCCTTCAAACCAGGAAAGAGGCCTTAAAGGGGCTTTGAGCGAGTTTACTTACTATCCACCGTCGTCGATGAGCTTCAATCACCAAATCTGTTGCTTCAGGATTCCTAGACACATAATCTTCTCTGATGCTATCCCAGTTTGCGTCAAAGTTGTCTTTCCAGCTTTGCAATGTGTGAATGTAGTGAGGGCCAATGCTCTGGACTGTCTCTACTTCCAAAGTGCCATTGGAGCCGTTGTGAATTGATGTCAAGAGCTGGTTCACGGTCGGAAGAAACCCTCCAGGAAAGATGTATTGGTAAAGAAAATCTCCAAGCAGTTGGCCACTGGTGTTCAACTATACAAAGTCAACGCCACTTCTCGAGGAGTGATGTGTTTTTCCCACAGACTTACAGAATTAATTTTAGTTATGCCTTGAATTACCATCCTGCCTCCATTTGGCTTCAGATACTTCGAGATGTGTTGGAAGTACTTGTTCATGAACTTGTCACCAACGTGCTCCAGCATTTCGATAGAGATGATTCGATCGTATCCGCCCTCGGGCACGGGAGCTTTGCGATAGTCGCAAAGCAGAATAGTAATCTTATCCTGCAGACCTGCAGCCTTAACTCGTTCTTCGGCAAGTGCCTTTTGTTCCGAGGACAGGGTGAGGCCAGTTACTTGACATCCAGTCAGTTGAACAGCCGTGATGGCCAGATTTCCCCAACCACATCCAATGTCTAGAACATGATCGGTAGACGATATTTCGGCTTTGTCGAGAATGTTCTGGACCTTGCGGCGTTGAGCCGACTCAAGCGATTCTCCCGGCTCACCTGACCATATGGCAGAACTGTAGTTCATATCAGGGGAGAGGAAGCCAGCGAAGTGTTTATTAGAAGTATCGTAGTGAAATGATGCATTCTTAAGAGCGTTAATGGTGTCATTGGCTGGTGAGAGATATTGAGCCGCGCGAGGTAAGAACGTGTATAAGAGGTTGCCAGCGGAGGCGCTTAAAGCGTCTTTGTTTTTAATGTAAAGCTTCAAAAGACTTTTTGTGAGTTTATGTGTTCTGTCACCATAACTAACAAGGACGAAAGACAAACATACACAGAATAATCCAGTGAGGTTGTCACATTCTATGTCTTGGGCCATATATGATTCTGCAACTCCCTGTCAAGATGTAAGCTTCTGCTTCAATTCATATGAACTTCTGTCTGTTTTTTTACCAGGTCAAATCCCTGACAGAATTGAACAAAAACTTGGGGACTCTTGATGATCACCACAATTTTAGTGTCCGGTTCAGAGCCGTCGCTGCCAAATGTAACGCTCTCGTTCTTCCCACTAGTGTACTTAGTTGTGATGGTTAGACTGCCATGTTGGAGGCGTTTCAGAACCTCAAAGACTGAATTTCGAGCAGCTGATTGAAGCCACGTCTCTGCCATTTTAAAATTTTATCTAAATATATATATAACATTGATGTCTAGGTTCTTTGATGAAAGATTTTGGTACGGATATAGAGCTTAATAAATACTAAGACTACGAGCATACGTATACGGGCACAAGGGGTCCGCAGGATGAGGATCTTGATGACCCGCCAGCTTCGAGGTCATGCGTACACGCAAGGTAACACAAGTCAAGTTGATTCAGGGAAGCGTAACATTATTCACATGCACTCGGCGATTTATACCCTTGGCACTCCGCCATAGTGCTTAGGGTTGGCCTCTAAGAGTAATCATCGTGAGCACGGCTGCCTAGGGGTATGTAGAGCCTGCGTTGATTGACCACATCAGGAGCTGGGTGCATATGCAAAGAGCAGAAGATAGAAAGATTTGTTGTAGTTGCATGGCTCAGCTGTTACGTAGATGGGCATCGTAACCAGAATGAGACTAGATTCAGCTAGCTGCCGCTGAGCCATGATCATTTATAGCGGACGTTACACGGCAAACGCCAAAAGACATGTCAATCTCGTACGCAATTACCTGGTTCTCGGGATATTGAAGGCGTTGATGAAGAATCAGGCATCGAAGCCAATAACATGTAGTCAAGCTTAGAAGGCAGCCTATTGAAACTTCATTATTCAGCCTGCCATCTCTACACTACCCTAGCGTCACATCGTGTGTATTACGCCGTACATACACCCAATCATTCCTTCACGATGCATACGCAGCGGATGTGTACTGCCAATCGCGAGGGTGATATAAAGGTGGTAATATAAAGATCTCACTGGTATCCCGGCGCCATCCGCTCATTAGCAGCATCTGATCTCACAGTACGGAGTACTTCGCAGCCATCAGATGCCGCTCTTTCTGCAGTGCCACGAGGAAACTCTTCAGCCACTGCGTGTCCAGATCTGGACCTGTTCGGCCGGCTTACATGTGCTGAGCCGGACCCAATAATGCACACACTACGCACATGCTGCCCCATCCCCAGCCATCAATAATACATGGACAGACGCGACCCCGGCAGGTAATTAGACCCCTAGGAAAAGACAGTAAGAAATAATGCAGACATAGCCGCGCCACATGAAGGGAGAACCCTGCTTCTTTGCGCCCATATCGTGCACCGCCCGCCTATGGACCGGTAGCTTTATCAATTGAACCGAGGCTCTTTATCCGCATTTCTCAACGTGCCCGTCCCTCGATTCGATACTGGGCGGAGCGAGCGGCATCACCCAGCGACCATTGAGCTCGTCTTCAATTCCTGTCTTCTGGGAGCATCGCCAGGCAAATCGTCGGCATGCACCATAATAACAGCCAACGCGTCGGCACGTCAGCAGGAGTAGCGGGCGACGCAATTGTCATCGTCGGGTATGTTCACCACTCCTTGCGGACGGTCTACTTGTAGCCTGTCTGTCTATCTGATCTGGCCACACAGCCTTGCTCACTGTGCTTCCATTGTTCTAGTGCGGGCATCATCGGCCTTGACGTTGCTCTTGTGCTCGCCGAGCGGGGACTGGGACCCTACATCACCGTCATCGCAGAGCATCTGCCAGGAGATACAGCTGCTACCTATACGTCGCCTTGGTCAGTGATTTTTTTTTTGCTCTTCTTCTTGTGTTTCTCCTCTCGTAGAATCCTGCTCGCTTTTGGTTAGACGGCATGGCTGATTCGTTGGCAGGGCTGGATGCAACTTTTCCGGCGTCTCAGGCAGTGACAAGAATGCTCTGAAATGGGATCGACTGGGTTACTCCTATCTCACCAAGTTGGCTTCTGAGAAAGGCGATGAAGCATACGTCCGCCGAACTCATTCAATCGAGTATTGGGATGAGCACGTGCCTCACGATAAGATCAAGGCCATAGCCGAGTATCTGGAAGATGTAAGTGTTCTTTGCCTCTCTATTCAGCATCTGCCGTCTCCTTATTCCATTCGTTGTTTTTACAGCATCACTCACCTTGCCGCAGTTCCGAGAGCTGCCAACTCAGGAGCTCCCCCCTGGTGTCAGGTTCGGTATATCCTTTACCACCCTGACGCTGAATGCTCCCAAGCACATTGAGTATCTCTTCCATCGGTTAAGAGACCAGTACGGCGTGCACTTTGTGAGACAGAGGTTTCCCACCATCCAAGCAGCATACGCCAGCCCCACCACCAAGGTGGTTGTTAACTGTACTGGCATTTCAGCAAAGACGCTGCCTGGAGTTGAAGATGAAAAGTGCTACCCAACCCGTGGTCAAGTTGTCCTTGTAAAGGCACCACGCGTAAAACGAAACATTATGCGCCATGGCAAGGACTATGAGACATATGTGATTCCGCGGCCGGGTACGGATGGCCATGTTATCCTGGGAGGCTACATGCAAAAGGGCGTGAGGTAAGCGTTGTGCTCATTTATCCCATTGGTTTCTAATCTGCTAACCAAATTGACTGCAGTGATCAAGCGACATATTCATATGAGACAGAATCCATCGTCAACCGCTGTCTAAAGCTATGTCCGGAGCTGCAGCAGTTTGACGTGATCGCCTCATTTGCGGGTCTACGGCCATCTCGTGAAGGCGGAGCGCGCATTGAACGGGAGGAGATTGTCATCGACGGTAAAACCAAAGTCCTTGTGCACAACTATGGCGCTGGCGGTACTGGGTATCAAGCCGGCTACGGGATGGCATTGGACGCGGTTAGCACGGTAGACGATGTGTTGAGAGATTTAGAGCGGGCGAGTCGACGATCGCGACTATGAGCATTAAGAGATTGTCCAATTATTTTGGATGGTATTTTCTGTAGATAGGACTGCATATTGCTATATTTCATTTTTTTGTATTTCAAGATAAACCCGAAAAAGTGTATCTGAATATAGTTATTACACGGCATGAAGCTAATTCCCACCAGCTTATTATAGAGTATGTTAGCTTTTAAGCTTGCCTTTAATACGTGTATATTTGCGAAAACTCACTAGCAAAAGGACTTGGTCCCTCCATTATCACATCATTACTACTTATATAACTCACAACGCTCCAACTTTCAGCCGAAATGGCTCTTGGCAGCTAAATGGAACTGCCCATTCCATTGCTAGCCCGCAAACTCTTGCAATCGCCCCCTACCGGAAATAGCTCGCTCTCCATGCCGTGCCCTGCTTTGCCCTTTTGAGACGCCAGGTCCGGCCACCGGAGCGAAATATAGCGGGGAGAGCGAATCGTTCATGGAATGTTTATCTTCCCCGCGCTGGTGTCTTGGAGACCCCTCCATGATGCTGCGTACGGATAATTTGGTTTGTTGAACGCGGGCGTTAGTCATAGAGATGAGGGCGTACGTAACGCGGCGAATTAAGCCGACGCGGATAGATGAGGCCGATACATGGACTTTTGTCTCACCAGGTGGTTGATTCTACCCATGCGCGTGTTCTATTCGCAAAGCTGGCTTGAACATCCATATCTATTTTCCCCTCTCCTTGATAGCGCCTCTACATACTTCGTAGTTGAGAGAGAGAAGAGAGAGAGCCAAGCTCGCAGGTCCAGAGCTTTGAACGAGAAAGTTACGAATAACCATCGCCACAATGCCTCTCGAAAGCTCCTCTCTCTTTGAGGACCCTACCTATGACATGTTTAAATTCCCCTCGCGACGAAGCGTCGTCCACAGCACCGAGGGAATTGTCGCATGTTCACAGCCTCTAGCCGCGAAATGCGGCCTTGAAGTACTTCGTGCGGGAGGCAATGCTGCGGTGAGCAACAACAGAACAGAAGCGTGTTTTTTTATAGAATGAAACTCACTAATATTTTGTGATGATAGGATGCTGCCGTAGCAGTTGGTGCGTAGATCTGCAACGACTCAAAGCTCATTCAATTCAATGAACGAGATTCCATTACATTCTGCTAACCGAATACTATTCGTCTAGCCGCCGGTCTCAACATGACCGAGCCCTGTTCAACAGGCATTGGAGGCGACATGTTCATTCTCTATTGGGACGCCGCCAAGCAGCAGGTCTTTTCCATGAACGGCTCCGGTCGCTCAGGCGCCAAAAGCACACTCGAACAGATCCGAGCCGACCTCAACATCGAGGAGGGCACCGTGGGACAGATCCCCATGGCGAGCGTTCATGCCGTAACAGTTCCCGGTGCTCCAGCTGGATGGGTGGATACAGTCGAGCGATTTGGCAGCGGGAACCTGAACTTGAGCCAGATCTTGAACCCGGCGATCCAGCTGGGAGAAAAAGGGTTCCCCGTATCAGAAGTCACAGGTTATTACGTACGTTTGAAATCGAATTTCTCTTTTATCACGTAGATGAGATCATGTTCTAACAGAAGACTATAAAAAAGTGGTCAAGCGCAGAGCATCTGATCCGAAAAGCCTCTCCCAATTACGCAGAGATGCTCAAAGTCGATCCCAGCCAAGCAGATGGCGTCAGAGCCCCTCGTCCAGGAGAAATCATGAAGAATCCCACCCTGGCCAGGACATTCCGTACGTTGGCCGAAGAAGGCAAAAAGGGCTTTTACACGGGGAGAATAGCTCAGGAACTCGTCAAGGTTGTGCAAGATCTAGGTGGCCACCTCGCATTGGAAGACTTGGAGCATCACCTTGAGCTGGGCAGCGAGCCGGTCGAGCCTATTTCTCTCAAGTTCCGTGGCCAGGGGCTCACAAAAGACGATCCCGACGAGGGCATCGAGCTCTGGGAGCACCCTCCCAACGGCCAAGGAATCATTGCCTTGATGGCTTTGGGCATCATTCAGGAGCTTGAGAAGCAGGGCGAAATCCCCACGTTTAAGCCCGAAGACTTCAACACCACGCCGTACCTCCACGCCATCATCGAAGCTCTCCGTCTGTCCTTCTCTGACGGCAGCTGGTATATCACCGATCCCAACGTGACCCCCGTCCCAATCGAGGGCCTCCTCTCAGAAAAATATCTCTTCCAGCGAGCTTCGCTCTTCAACCCTTCTCACGCCCTGGATCTCGTCGAGCACGGCGAGCCAAGCTTCCCTTCACCCGCCCTTCAAAGCAGCGATACCGTCTACTTCACCGTCTCCGACTCTCAAGGCAATGCCGCCTCCTTTATCAATTCAAACTACGGCGGCTTTGGCACTTGCATCATCCCCCATGGATGCGGCTTCACTCTTCAAAACCGCGGCGCCAACTTCTCTCTCGACGCCAAGCATCCCAACAAGCTGGAGCCCCGGAAGCGGCCCTACCACACCATCATCCCCGCCATGGCGACCAATTTGAAGGATGGCTCTCTGCACTCTTCATTCGGTGTCATGGGCGGCTTCATGCAGCCTCAAGGACATGTGCAAGTTCTCTTGGGCCAGGTTGTCGGCAAGTTGAACCCCCAGCAAGCACTAGATGCGCCGCGGATATGCGTTGAAGCAGGTTTCGCCAAGCCAGGCAAGCCTGTGGATTGGACGGTGAACGTGGAAGAGTCGATGGCGCCGGAGGTTATCGAAGGACTGAAAAAGCTGGGCCACAACGTTGTTGTTGTGGGCGGGGGGCCAAAGAGAGGCTTGTTTGGACGAGGGCAGATCATCAGGTACACGATTGATCCGGTCGAGAAGACGCCGATTTGGTCGGCGGGCAGTGATATGAGAGCAGATGGAGCAGCATACCCATTGTAGACATCATATAACACAAGCGAAGAAGATAGGCAAAAAAAGTCTTGAATGATGATAGGAGTTTTCTTTTTTTATTCCTGTAGCCCAACCTAGAGTATACAAAGTCTCTTTGTCATGATGTATATTTTGCTAAACCTTCTTCGTAAAATGCCATCGCATATCGTACACTTGTTTCATATATCGGCCATCTCTTTATTTGCGCCCGCTACTCCTTCTTCTCGCCCTCTTCACCCTCGACCAAGACCTTGCTGTCCTCAAACAGCTTCGCTAAGTCTCCATTCTGGTGCATGGAGACCAAGATGTCGCATCCACCAACAAACTGCTTATCCAGATACAGTTGCGGGATGGTCGGCCAGTCTGAGTACTCCTTGATTCCCTGTCGCAATTCCGAGTCCTCCAGGACGTTGAAGGCCGCAAACTTCTCTGGACTGACGCCCTGAACGCCGAGGATCTGGATGACTGCGCGGGAGAAGCCGCACTGAGGTGTCTCGGGCGTTCCCTTCATGAAGAGAACGACAGGCGCGGAAGCGATGGCCTTGTCGATAGCGGTACGAGTGGTATCGGACAGGAGTCGGATTTGAAATGGCGTGAGAGGGGCGACAGGCTTGCGGAAAGCTGCCAAGGGAGCTCGTGCTGCTGGCCGAGCAGCTTGCCGCAGGAAGGTCTGTTGCAGCGCATAATGTCAGCGAATTGACGTCTTTCCTCCCAAGCGCATATTCGAGGAAATGGCTTCAGATGGACCTACAGAAGCGAGCGATCGTGAAAACATGACTGATGTGTGATTTGCCAATGATGAAAAAGCCAGCCGAGCGAAGCCTAGGCCGAGAAAAAAAAAGCTGAGCCGGCTCTGATGACTTAACAAACTCGCAGCTAAGTCTGGTGGAGGGGTGATGCAATTGCGGCCGCTGACCAATCACCAGACAGGTCAATAATCCGTAAATCGGTTCACCTAGAAAGGGCAAAGGGCATGACAAATCTGCCCCAAATGGCCGCTCCTTTGCCACGGGATGAGGGACTGGGGCTCTAATTAAAGACAGACCCCTGTAATACCGCTATTATCGAATGATAGAATGGAAGTCATTCTGTCAAACATCCAAAGCCAAAGTATCGCAACAATACTGCGCAACTCTCTTTACACAGCTGTAATAGTTCATTGTGTTATAGCCGTCGCCATGACGCACTTGAACGAGCTCTCCTCTAGCAATCCAGCTCAAGACGTCTCACTGGCCCGCAGCGATGGCAAAGCCCATTTATTGCTGGCTGCGTCCGGATCTGTAGCGACTATAAAGATTCCCAATATCATCAAGGGGTTATCACAACATCCCAACTTATCGATCCGGCTTGTGCTTACCAGTTCGGCCGCCCACTTTCTTCAAGGTCAGGCGGGTGAACAGCCGAGTCTCGCAGAGATTCGCAAGTATCCAAATGTCGACGCCATATACACGGATGAGTCTGAATGGGTGCAGCCTTGGACTCGAGGATCCCCAATTCTGCACATTGAGCTCAGAAAATGTAAGTAAACCAGCATGTCCTCAGTTCACGTGTACAACTTGTCACTAAACATTTACATAGGGGCCGATCTATTAGGTATGTTGATGCTCCGTCATTAGGTCCTGGAAGCCATTCATTAACTTGTACGCAACACAGTCATCGCGCCACTCAGTGCAAATACTCTTGCCAAGATGGTGCATGGCATGACTGACTCTCTGCTGTCTTCCACCATCCTGGCGTGGGACACCGACGGCTCCGTAGACGGCAAAAAGAAGAAGATTCTCGTCGCCACAGCCATGAACACGGCCATGTTTCGGAATCCCATCACACAGCGCAATTTGAAGACTCTAAACGACGTGATGGGCGGTGAGGATGGATGGGTTGAAGAGCTCCAGACCATATCAAAGGGGCTTGCTTGTGGTGACGTCGGCCAGGGCGCAATGGCGACGTGGGAGACAATCGTAGCCGCGATTCAAGATGAGCTTGGATTAGCAGCTGAAACGAGTGGAGATGAAAAGTGAGAGGCATTTCTGAATCATTTGTGAGATTGAAGCAATTTCTTCTACTAAGGTAGTATCGATATTGGTACTTTGTACCTGGTACCTCTGAAAGTCAACTCACAAGAGGTCTGAGGAAGGAGCACACGTGCCTTCCATCTTTATTTTCCCAAATAGCTTTTTCCCTCTTCACGTTTAGTTCTTTAGATTTCCCACATTTCTTTTCCCTCTCTCATTCATTATCTATTTGTTCGACCTGTCCACAATTCCCCAGTCTCATTCATTATCCAGCCTATTCACAAATACCCAACCATGGCTCATCTCAACAGATCAACTCTCATGAGTCGTCTTTTCCCTCAAGAGGATCGCCCAGCTGGACATTTTTCCTCCACTGAGGACTTATCTTCTTCAACTCTTTTTTCCGCAGAAAGAGCTCCATTCGGGTCCTCATCATCATTTCGAGATGAAAATATTCGCCCTAATGACCTATTTCAAGCATGCTTTGCTTCTTTTAGTAACGATGCAACGAAAGACAAGGTTGAGCGAGACAAAGCGATTGAGGGAGACACGTTGGCACCCCTAAGAGGTATGTCAGCCATTTACTGACTACAAGCTCATCAAGCAGCGTCTTCTTTCTCTCGGCTAAGACTTTCTTTTCACAGAGGCCTTTGTTCAGGAGGGCGTGGAACTACACAACTCAGTTAGGAACAAAATGTGCGAAGCTCAAAAAGATGTCAATTCCAAACTTTCGGAATTTGTGGCGCTCTCATCTTCTGTCGCATCCGATATAGACGAACTATACGCAAATCTGGCATACCCACTTTCTGCGACTTTATGTCGTTCCAATAACTTCGCCTCCGCAACAATCGAAACCCACCTAGCAAGTGTCAAAGGGCAATTGAGGGACGCTGAAAGCAAATTACGCAGCTTGCAAACTGAATGGGAAGAAAATATTCGCTTGGAGGAGAATTTCTGCCGAGAACTTACCAGCATCGAAAATAACTCCAGGCAGAATGATGTGGACCATCCTAAGATGAGAAATTTGAAGGAAGAGGTCGAGCAACTCGTGGCAGACAACACCCAAGCTCTTAATGAAATAGAAGATGTGAGATAATTTGAATCGCGAGACCTTCTGAAGAGAGGATGTCAGTCACTAACTCAAAAATGCAGACATACAAAGAGGAAGTTCAGGCTCAGACGATGAAGATGATGCAAGAAATGTGGGACTAGGAAGCAATGGCGGACTCAATATGAAGGAATCTTATCTATTTTCTCTTCTACAGGCTACGTATGTATCTATTTTCCTCAGTCAGCACTTTAAATCACCCCGCCGCTTTGTGCGTGTGTGATATATTCCCATTCGCCATTTAACTCCGTCCCTATAATATGATTAAAGAATCAGGGAATGAAACGAGACCCTGCACTTGGCCGTGCAAGGAAATAATAATAAAAATCTTGAACAAAAATCATCAACGTCGAAATCATGGCTCCTTCTTGTTATTCTTCGTAAGTTGTCTTTTCGTGTTTTTCGTTTAAAGAGACTTTTACTCCTTCTCAGGGATCACGACGCCCCACTCGTGGCTGACGTTGCCGTACATAATGTCGCCGATCCATGTCTTGATCTTGGAGGTGATGACATTGGGGGTGTTTTCTGGGCCCATGGGAATGTTGATGTCCTTGCCGCGGTGGTGGATGGCAGAGATGGGGCAGACGAAGTACTAAGTGATATGTTAGTTTTACAGTCTTTACACATAAGCGACAGCAAAATAAATGAACACTTACGGCAGTTCCGGCGGCAAAAGACTCGAGGAGTCGTCCCTCTGCATCGGCCTCGATGACCTCGTCGATGGTATACTTACGCTCAGTCACCTCGACCTCATCACCCAAACGGTTACGGGCAAGCTCCAGGATGCTTCGGCGGGTAACTCCATCCAGGATCAGCTTGTCATCCAGAGGAGCGGTGATGAGCTCCTTCTTGCCGTCCTTGCGCTTCCAGACAACGAAGAAGTTGCTGGCACCAGCCTCGGTGCACTCGCCATCCTTGCCATACAGCCACAGAATCTGGTGGTAGCCACGACGACGGGCATCCGAGGTGGCGGCCAGCGAAGGGCCGTAGTTGGCACCGACCTTAGCATATCCAAAGCCTCCGACCCAGGCGCGAACCATGTCTTCGGGAGAGGTGTGCAGACGCATACCGCCGACAGGGTTGTCGAGCTTAGGCATGTAGGTGACAATGATGTACAGCATGGCCTCGCGAGGAGCCTGGACACCGAGCTGGGATTGGGTACCAATCAGGGTGGGACGGATGTAGAGATAGCGGCCGGGCTGACTGCGAGGCAGCCACCGAGGGCCGTCAACAGCGAGGAGGGCAATGATGAGCTTCTGGAGCTCAGCGGGGTCAAAGAGAGGGAGGGAGATGCGGCCGGCGGAGAGGTGCATACGAGCACAGTTGCAGTCAGGGCGGAAGATGCGCAGCTTTCCGTCATAGCCACGATAGACCTTGAGGCCCTCGAAACATTCGGTAGCGTAGTGCAAGACCGAAGCAGTGGGCATGAGGCTCAAGGGGCCGTAGGGCTTGATCTCGGGGGCAGCCCAGCCAGCAGAAGCAGTCCAGGTAACGGTGGCCATGTGGTCAGTGCAGATGGTCTGGTCGCTGGCATTGGCGACATCCTCATCAGGGACAGCACGGGGAGACTTTGTGAGGTTGTAGGTGAGCTTGGAGGCATCGAGGGGTGCGGGAGAGACGCCGTTGCCGGCCTTGGTAGCCTGAGCGGCCTCCTTGACCTGGATATCGTGGGCCGTCAGGTCGACGTCCTGGGTTGGGATAGCGGAGGGAGCCATTGCTGCGAAGGGAAGAAAACTGAAGCAGTGAAAATATTGCTTTTGGAGAGGTTTCCTTTCTGGACAGTGAGGAGGAGGAAGTATGTACCTATTTAAGGTGGAATTGGGGGAGGTCCGGAATTTAGCAGAGGGCCGGCAGGTGTAAGGTCCGATTGTGGGGCAAGTCAATGGAGAATGACTCAAAAGAGGAAAAAAAAAACTGGTGGCTTGCGTACTGTACAGTACTTGGGATGCGAAGTAGGAGGAGACTTGAAGGAAAGCTCCGTCTCGGAGGGCCTCACTTGTTTTGGACGCCCAGGGATTTGATTCAGCAAATGGAAAGGGAAATCCCCGTTTGGGTCAAGTGAGAATCCCAGAAGAGATAGTCCGTGAACGTGACGTGGTAAGGAATATTTCTAAATAAAAAAAGTTGTCACTTGCCCAGAGAATGAGAGAAGCTGCCCAAGGAGGCAAATCGGCTCCGGTTTAAAAAAAGAAAAAAGGTTCTTATCCCGTCCTTGGGGCCACAAAAAAGACAGGCTACCAACGAGATACCTGATAGATAGACAGCGGCTACTCAAGGAGTAATCGGTACGCGGCGTATAGTGGGTTCTTTGGCTAAGTCGCTTCCATGTATGGCGCTAGAAGGCTCTTTAGCCAAGAGCTGGACCCAGAGGCTAAGCAGACATTGACAAGGGGAAGAGAAGAAAACAAGGAGTATTTCGTAGTACTATTAAGTAACAAAAAAAAAAGAAGAGGCTTGCACTGTTCAGCTTTTGGCGCTATTGTCTTCATTTCCTCTTGTCAAGTACTGTAGCGCAAAGTACGGGCTCCTCTCTGTGGGGTTTAGTACTCCGTATATAAGCAGAAATCACCAGAAGAGGAAAAAAAGGGAAAGCTTATAAACCCCCATCTTCGATCCCCTTGGTCTGGAGCAACCAATGAGAGACGACACGTCAGCGGAAATAAAAACACAAAAAAAATGATTTATTAGGAGGCAAACACGTTATGCCTGAATGGACAGAGAGATGAGAAAAACATGGGGGGAGTGGTTGGCTACCTACCTAGTATAGCGGTTTCGACATTGGGCAGGTGACCCAGGCGTGGCCGAAGTTTGTTATCAAACAAGCTCCAATATTATATCCGTATCTGCCCGCACCGCCATGTGCCGAGCCCGGGTTGGGAGGCTTTTTTTTTTTTTTAATCTCTTGTGTCTCAACCTTTTTTTTAGAGAGAGTTTTGTACGTAATTTGCTTTTTTTGGTACTAGTGGCTGAATGGCAATTTCAATCGATTCACTCAAGATGTTGATTGCATGCAAGCTGTCAAGTAAATCCATTCTCGGCAGTACATAGTAGTACTAAAAGTAGTAGAAGCGCATACATAACACTCAAGTCCTTACCAAAGAAAAAGAAAAATTCCGCTCTGCTCTCCCCGCCAAAGCGGAGACTGCTCAAGCACCGATACCGAAAAAGCCCGGCCCAACGTTCCGGCGTGCGGAAATGCTCCGACCCGCTCTCGCTGGGATCGCTGGTGCTTGTTTAGCCGCTCCCGGGGCAGCGTCAGCATCATCCTCGTCGATTTAGTATGGATGTGCATGGGAGAATGCAATGACGAGCGATGATATACGAAGTAGTAAGTAGTAAGTACTGTAGATGTATCTAAGACATTGAATCTAATTTCAATTCAATTTCGAGGTGTGAGTGCGTGAGATGTGACACAGGTGGTTCCTCCGATAATGCAAGCCGCCTCAAGGCAAGCCTCAGATTGACAGAATGCGGGGTGAAGGGCGCGCCGCCTTTGGCAAAATATGTCAATAGATAGTACGGAGTAGTAGGATTAGATGATGTTACTCCGTACTCCGGACATGGAGGTATGTACTGTAGTATTGGATATTAGATAGTACGGAGTAGATATAGACAGATTGCGCGATGAAACCCCAGTGACATCTTCCCATTGCAGAGAGAGCAGAGCAACTCTTCGTCGTCTCTCCGACCCGGCCTCAATCCATCAATCAAGGGGAATTGGAATCAATCCCCCTCACAGGATAAGCCCCATGCCTCCTTTCGTGACCTTGCTTCTTTAAACTTGATTTGATTGCAATTCTTGCTTTCTCAGCAATTTGGCAAGCCTCTTCTTATCAGCTCTCGCTTCGGTTCTGCATATAATAGTAAACTTGCATCTTAACCCCACCAAAAAATCCTCACATACAAACGGAGCGGAATAGTCGGTCCTCGGTTGCGCCGTTGATAGCCGTGCCTCCATGTCACTCAGTCAACGGGTTTGGAACACCAAACACCCCCCCTTCATTTCATAGCAGTTACGCAACTTGATTGGTATGACAATTATGAGATCATAGATAATGCTGGCGCATAAGCCCGTACTCAGGTGGTCAGAAGCCATGGGCGATGACATTCCCAACCACAGCTTACATGCGAAAGCCATCTTCTCAGCTTTGATCCTGGCCAATCGACACTCGTCGCCAAGCTCTATGGTATGGTGCATAATCTACAATTCGCTTCTATTAGTTTCTTTTATGCTCTCTTCCCTTTTTCTAATGCCTTCTCCTCTTTTTTTCTTCTCCCGTGGCCTGTTGAAGACTCTGTAGGTATCCAAAACTCCAGAAACAAAAAAGGATAATCACATCGCCTGCTTCTGTGACGATCGAATCCAAACATGACTACCTGCGCCCTTAGCTTGACATGACACCTCTCTCCGCCTCCTTCTTGCGTTGCTCCTCTTCCAACAGCTCTCGAGCCCTTGTCGCCGCTTCCACCTCCGCCTTGACGCCCTTGGCCCTTTGTCGCGCCTCGTACATATCACGGCTCTTCATGATTCGCTGCACGATTTCGCCTGCATTGACGTGTGCAAAGGAGTGCTCGCCGATCTGGTGGTATATTCCCATTGCTTTCGGCGCCCTGTATGGGTCATATGTCAAGGGCATGAATGCTGTCGGTCCATGATAGACCGCGTCGGGAACACCCCACGGCAAATCCGTAAGATAGCTCTTGGTTGGTGTAAACGGAGCCCCGAAAACAGCCGCATTTATATACTAGGAAAAGGCGTGAATGTTTAGTATATATCGGTGCTGCAGGGGAGAAAGGCGTCCAAATATAGGGAAGCTTACCTTGCATTGAAGAACGCAAAGTCCTCGTTCGTAGATGTTCATGATCGGGTAGTTGACCCCCTTCCACTCATTAATCACCCTGTCCTCGTGAACTCCCGCCACTACATACGCTGGGCCGTAGTCTTTTCCACCGTTTGCACTCTTTCTCTTCTCGATAGCCTCTGCGGAAAACCAGCCTGCCTCACGAGCAAGCTTGTCTTCCTCTTCTAGCACCTTGCATAGGAAAGCAATGTGACCACTGGAAAAGAGATCGAAACCGCCGTCGACATAGACCACGCGCTGGTCAGGTTTCCGACCAGCTCCCTCTAGGAAACTCTCATAAGATCCGCGCTCCCCCTGGCTAGACCCTGCCCTCTCAGGCGTCGCTGAATGCCAAAACCAGACATCGACACCCGGATTTTTGGCAGTTTCGTCCGTCGCATATAGCTTAATTCTCTCCAGCATCGCCTCAGATTGAGCCTTGCGCTCCTCTGCGGTGCCCACACCTTCCTCTCCTGCCAGCACCTTCTTCAGTGATTTGATGAAATGCGTCCTAGTGCATAGCAACATGCGTCCAACGAGGTCTGTGGTGGAGATTCCGGGAGATCGCTTGACTACCTTGAAGCGTCCGGCCTCCTTGACGAAGCGGTAGCAGTCGTTTCCATCGCTATCGGAGGTGATATCGTCGCCGTGAACAACGTATCTGCAGCCATAGTGCGAAATATAGGGGAGCTGGGTCACGTAGGGGGCGTGTCCGACCGATTGGGTAACCCAGCGACAAGCGTCTGTAGCTGCGAGACTGTTTTCAATCTACTAGTCAGTACCTTATGTAATTTTGGTGTTTTCTCTCTTTACAACTGTGAATAAAACACAACATACCGCTCGTCAAGATTCATGACCGTAGGGCCCTTGTTGGCAAGGATCGATTCGTCAGAGTGGACGCCCACGTATAATTCGTCGCCAAGCTGTCTAGCTTGGACCATGGCGCCAGCATGGCCTGAGAATCACGCTCAACGTACGTTAGCAAAGGCGCCATAGAGGGCCAATGGCAAAAAGATAGGTACTAAGTCGGGGTCTAACCATGATGGAAAAAGTCCCAGCAGCCATCTACCCAGATGCGGCCGTCGAGAAGCTCCGGCGCAGGCTCTCCTTGGGGCTGCTCAAGATCGTCGAGGCTCGGTGCACTCATGTTGCGACAGGCCAGGGGGCGCTGGGCAATTTAGCTCAGTGTTGTATGCAGGGATGATAAGAAGGTGCGCAATCAGTTAAACCAACTGCGGGACGTCAATTCGAAGCTTGTGGGTGCCTTTGTAAAGTTGCAAGCTGCGAAGACGGAGTTGGCGAAGCTACCACGTTGCTGGAACTTGAAGAAAGCTGTTTGCTCAGGGGTTCTGTTATTGACTGCGGGGAAATGAAAGTGACATTCCAATCGCTATCTTATCGCATCGTTGGCGGGCTTTAGCAGCTTCAGAGCGCTGTCTCTTCCACTAAAACAGCCCCCAGGTGAAAGCGCTAGCACGTGAAGGTGACTGCAGACTTGCGCCAACGCCACTAAGAACCTTAATGCTTATTTGATGTCCTTTTCAATCGCCATTTACATCACACTTCTCTCCTCTTACTTTTTGTGATGAGAGGGAAAGAGTTGTATATTACAACTAGATAACTAACTAACTAGCAGACCCGTGAGGACATAATATCCTACAAACGGGCAGGCTGCAAACGGACTTCCAAGGGTTGGCTTGGTAACCAGGGCACTCCACGTGACCCAACACTTTTGAATGCAGAAACATTGCTGTTTGTCAGAATCGAGTCGAGCAATTGATCATTGGATCTATTACTCTGTGCTGCACTCAATCTTGCTGTGAGTTCCCTCACAGCGCTTTACTCTTTGCATAATAGTCGCATTATCATCACACCGAGCATCCCCTCATGGGTCTTTTTTTTTCCAAAAGTTCTGTCGTCCAACTCTGCTAACAGAGCAGAATGGATACATGCCTAACCTTAACCGATAGACATCAACCTTAGATAGTGCTAATATTCCACTTTGTTGGATCTAGGAACCGTCGGCAAACCTCCTAAATCGCCTGAAAACGCTGCCAAGCTGCGTCTACACGTGGGCATTTAGATATATCGCACAGCAATTAGAGCCTCTGGCCCCCCGGACTGGCCCGCCACGTTGCCGATCGATTGGAGCAGACATGGGCCTTCGCCTGCAGCCGCATCCATAACCGTTCTGCTCTCGACACCGAAGACAGCACGCTAAGCACGGCGCCTCGGTCCAATTGCTGACAGCCCAGGGTAGCATTGATACGCTCCATATGACTTCATGGTTGCAGCAACTGGCCCTGTCGCCGGTTACATTCCATTTCATTTTCACAGTAGGTGATATGAAGTAGCTGTACGCTACATAAGGCAGCGCATCGCCTGCTCGTCAGGTCGCCAGTCTTCCGTCGCCACCAAGAAACCCAAACATCTTCTAACAAGATGAAGTCCTCTCTGCTGTCTGTGGTCTTGGCGCTCGCTCCCGGCGCCATGGCCTGGAAAGAGGTCTCCAGCTGCGACGACATCAAGTACACTTCGGTTTCGGGTTTCTTCCTCCAGGATGACCCCAAAACCGATCCCAGCACCTTTGACTATGTACGCAAAAATTCCCCATCGTTATTCTTACTAGGCATTGAATTATGACCACGAACTCACGCATGTCACAGGCCAACTTCAACTTTGGCCTCCTCAACAGGACCTACCCTAGTGATGCCAGCTTCGACCCTCACCACAAGAAGACCCAGTGGCAGCGCTTCGCCAACTATGTCGAATCGTTGAATCATGAGTGCAGCAAGAGCAAGCAGGTCAACTACAAGGTGCTCTTCATGGGTCGCCACGGTGAGGGATGGCACAATGCCGCCGAGACCTTCTACGGTACCCCTGCTTGGAACGTGAGTCTTGAAAATACCCCTCTTCTTTTCTCCTTCTCCTTCTAGATTAGGTCTCAGTCGGTTGCTAATATTTTTGTTCTTCGGCAGTGCTACTGGGGTGAACAAGATGGCAACGGCACTGCTGTCTGGTCAGATGCCCAGTTGACCCCCAACGGCCTTGCGCAAGCCAACAAGGCCAATGCCTACTACAAGTCCCGCTTCGAAAATGAGAAGCTGCCTTACTTTCAGTCGTACTACAGCTCGCCGCTCAAGCGATGCGTTCAGACCGCCAACGTCACCTTTGCCAGCCTAAACCTGCCTCGCTCGAGCCCCTTCAAGCCCACCATCAAGGAGCTCTTCCGTGAGAGCATCAGCATCCACACCTGCGACCGCCGTTCTACCAAGACTCAGATCCACGCTTACGCTCCCAACTTCCTGTTCGAGGAGGGATTCTCAGAGACTGACCTGCTGTGGCGCGGTAACGAGGATGAAGGCGAGACCTCTGCTCACCAGGTCGCGCGCAGCAAGATCGTCATTGATGATGTCTTTTCCCACGACGACAACACCTGGATCAGCATCACCAGCCACTCTGGTGAGATTGGAAGCATTCTGACTGTGCTGAACCACCAATCTTTCAGCCTCAGCACCGGTCAGATCATCCCTGTCCTTGTCAAGGCCGAGTTGGTTGAGCCCACCGCAGTAGCCACTACCACCTACGCTTCCTTCACTACCGAGCCGACTTGCAAGTCCCCGCCCTTGACCAGCATCTCCGGCCAGGGTTGCGTGTGCGCCACGGCCACCACGACTACCTTCACCACTGCGACCATTACTTCAGCTTGCGAAATTTGAGAATAATGAGAAAAATCTGTAACCAAAGAGGGGCATTGCGCAAAGTGGGCACCGCCATACAAGAGAGAAGGGGGCAGTAATGTTTATATAAATACAAAAGCTACTTTACTATGTACATAATACGTATAAATGATAATGATGTGTACAATGCTTCATGCGTTTGCGAGTGTTGGGAGCATGTTCTATTTCAATTCTGTATCATTTGACGGCCAGCTTCCGGACCTTGTATATAATGCCTGGACCATATATACCACCGGCCTCAAGGTCCTGAGTAGATGCTACCGGATCTGGTTGGCCCAAAAGCTGTGACTTTCCGGTTCTCCAAACTGACTACGAATTCTACTGCCATTTCGAGCGTCATCTGCGCCGCAGTCTTTCCATCAGAACCATGGATAAAACTTTCAAATTTATGAACGATGGGGTGAAATGAGATGGGAGCACTCAATCCCTTTTCTACTCCAGCACGAATGAGTAGAACTGGAAGTTGGCTCATGTCTGCATCTTTATTATCATATGCTTCAAGCCTTATGGCCATTATAATTGCTCAAAATCGTGCCCGAAGTATAAAATATTTTTGGCTTTGTATAATCCGTGACAGATACAGATCCGTACACCTCCACCATTCATTTTTCGGGGGATTAAGACCCGGTGACTCTTTAAGATTATTTAGTTCAAGTCCTTTAACTGCGTCTTGAGCAGTCTGCGCCCTCTCGCAAATAGCTGTATGGATTAAAGCAGCAAGATTGATCCGTGATCCGGGTCGAAGATCGCCAGGCAAAAGTGCGAGAAGAAATGTCTTTACCAAAGATTACATGCACCTATGGCCGATCTGATATGGCGAATATCGAAGCATCTGTAGAATAACCATTGTGACGAGGAGACAAACAGCGGCAAAGACGCTATTGATAAGCGCCAAAGCTCTGTGCCGACAGACAGAAGTCGGTATGTTGACTTGACCGACGACATCGCTGGTTTCTTTTCCCTTGTGGGAACTGTCCTTAACAGAGCGTCAACAAGAATGCGATCCGTATATCCTCGCTATTTTGGGATTAAAATAACGTATATAGTGCGGATACATCCGTACGGAGCCCGAATATTTGTTGGTTCTTGGAAAAGAATCTGATCTTTAACAACAGAGACCTATTTTAGCTGCTAGGAAATTGTATTATATAGCGCTAGGGGCAACGTTTTCGAAGGAGGAGACACGATAAATCCGAACAGAAATATCTAGTGCATCCGTAAAACTTGGTTTCTTTCTTAATACATCGCGGTTCATACTCTTGGGTAGAGACCCGAGGTCATTGATCTATCTTTCTGGTGCGAACCGTAGGGAATCTTCGGATGGTCATCGACTGCAGCCTTTGACTTTCTCTTTTTCTCTCTTTTCTCCTATCTCAAACAGTGCATTGCGGGTGTACAGAGACGCTGCGATCAGGGGTAGTATAAGACTCTACTGTGAAGCAGCAAAAACAGAAATAGTCTATGCTGGTAGCTGAAACGTATATAGACATATTTAGTCCTTCTTAAGTCTGTGGATGGCATTACTTCATGAAATTGATTCTGAAGTACTATTTTACAAGCTACCTAGTTATAAACCGCTGCTATCATTCTGTTGTCCTTGTTGAATGATCTGATAGTATATGGCTCTACCTTTACCTTCGTCTAGTGGGTAGCCGTTCCGCAGGACTTTGGGTGCGAGACTGTGTCGACTGTTCGTGGCTTTAGGTTTGCCTTTTCGCAAGATCTTTTAGCATTTCGTCCAATACCCGTCCATCTTCAGATTGTTCGATGAGGCTGTCTAGATTCTCGAAGTTGATGAACTGGTAGTGGACCGGTGTTATGCCAGTTGTCTGAACTTTATGTTTACTGTGCACGTTTCTGTATAACTTTTATATCAGATTTAGATCTCTTACCTGTCATACTGCCAGCAGCTTCATTACCGAACAATCCATGCAAATTCTGCCTATCACAGCCTATCAATAGCTGAACCTTCCGGTTACAATGACTGCTGCTCTTCAACCAAGCTGGAGTTCCACTCGAAATGGCGGCAAAGCCAGCTTCTCCCAGCTACATCCCCTTTCCAGCTGACTTTAGGCAAAACGGCTCATCGTCGTTCGATCAGACTCAATGTTTGTATCCCTGCTCCGGGATCAATAGCATGACATATCCACCCAAAATATCGTCAGCCATCAGTGCGCCATCGCTCCGAGTCCGTTGATATATCCAATTTAGCCGTTAGACGAGCTGCAGCCATGCCGCCCATCACCCCGCAAATCAGTGTCCTAAGTCCCGTTTTTTCTCCAGATTGCTTCATCGGCACTAGGCCAATGGAGAGAAGCCTCGTTGCGGGATACCGTCGGAGCCTGTTTGCCAAAAGACTTTGGGGTGTATGCAGCTGTAGACAGGGGGGTGCTATGGGGCGCTTTATGGTTAATTGGAAGCATACATAAGGATAAGTATGTAATATATTCGATTTAGTGTAACTGATGTTACATGGTGGACCATGTCTGCCTTGGGCACTATTTCTGGATTGCGGCAAAGATGGGATTATTCGTCATTCCAGTCCGGAATATTGTAATCGTGCAAATGGCTATTCTTGATGCTCTGTTTCGTTGCCTGTTGTGGCTTACCGCGCTGTCCCGTCTCCACATACAAAACCCCAGACATCAGACACTCGCAAAAAAATATCGAATCGGTCGTACGCTCGGGAGTTTTTTTTTTTTTTTTCTTCCTCGACTTCGATGCCCGAGCTGCCAAGACGATATTAGCCGTTAGCCAGTAAATTAAATATGCCGTTTCTTACATGTACCGGAGCTAGGGGTCCATCAGTCTGGACCTTGTGGCAAACTACATTCGCTGGTTTTGCCGATGGCTCAGCCGTCAATCACCAGACATCACCACGTCAGGATGGAATACCAAGGCGCAATATCTTCATGGAAAGCAAGCTGCTTATAGGCGGGTAAATTGATCAATGTGTAGCCATTCGGCCGTACGGAGTCGAGACGACGTTTCTTACAATTATCCGCGAACTGACTTATAAACGACGATGCCTGCCCCCTTCAGCTTCGTAGCAGCAAAGTGTCGATCATACAGCTTATATCTACATAGTCTACTGCAGCAAGAAGAAAAAAGCCATCAACATTATGGTCTCCTTCACTTCCCTCCTCGCCGGCTTTGCCGCCATTACTGGAGTTCTGTCTGCTCCCACCGAAAACGTGGAGAGCGTAGACGTGGAGAAGCGTCAGACGATTGGTCCTGGCACTGGCTTTAGCAACGGCTACTACTATTCCTACTGGAACGACGGCCATGCCGGTGTGACATATACCAACGGTGCCGGCGGAGCTTTCAGCGTCAACTGGGCGAACTCGGGCAACTTTGTCGGCGGCAAGGGATGGCAGCCCGGCAGCAGGACCAGGTAAGTGACTGAGCAGCTCGGATCTTCTAAGATATCACTATTACCTTGAGCCACAGCAAAGCTAATGCCACTCGCTCTGTTAAGAGTCATCAACTTCTCTGGCAGCTACAACCCCAACGGAAACAGCTACCTTTCCGTCTACGGCTGGACGCGCAACCCTCTCATCGAGTACTACATCGTTGAGAACTTTGGAACTTACAACCCATCCACTGGCGCCACCAAGCTGGGTGAGCTGACCTCTGATGGCAGCGTCTACGATATCTACCGAACACAGCGTGTTAACCAGCCTTCCATCATCGGAACCGCCACCTTTTACCAGTACTGGTCGGTCCGCCGCAATCACCGCTCCAGCGGCTCCGTCAACACGGCGAACCACTTCAACGCTTGGTCTTCTCTGGGCTTGACTTTGGGTACCTTTGATTACCAGATTCTTGCTGTGGAGGGCTACTTCAGCTCCGGTAACGCCAACATCAACGTTAGCTAAAGGATTGACGCGAACTTGATAGCGGATAAGTGAGGACTCGTGTGTTTTCACTTGGAGTATATGAAAATGGTGGCGTTGAGCTGGCTAGATTCGGCTTCATATATAAGACAGTTTGCACACACATAGCCGTAGTCAACGAGGAAATGAAAGTTGTTTGGCGTGATACAAAAGTCCAGTCTAGTTGCCTCGTACCTAGGTGCCTTGTTCAATTCTGTACATACATGACCTTGTATCTCATGATGCTCTGTAGGCGCTCCGTAGATCATGAATTTAAAAAAAAAAAAAAAAAAAAAAAAACATAGCTGCCCTACTCCGACAGAAACTGATCAAATGCCACGCGCCGCTGATCTGTCGATCTGAGTCGGCAGCTAGGTACCCGTACTAGGTTAACATGCAACGCAGCAAAGAGACGGCACTTGAGCACATGTCGAAAATCAGCGGAGTCCACAGTTGACAGGATAGGCAGGTTGGGGAAGAAAATCATTGCCAATGAGGCGTTAGCAATGCTGCGCTTCCATGCCCTTTCTGTTTGCTATCAAATAAAATAAAATAAATGTAAGCCAACTGCTGGGGGTACAGGTTTATAGTGGCCAAAGTGAGGTTGACTAAACTCGCGTGTTGTGTGCGCCTTAGCAGGCTCGACATGCTGGGTACCTGGGGCTCTACCGACCAAGCCGCTGCTGGCACTGCTACGGGCACTGTAGGCGCGCAAGTATCCCCGGCGTGCCTCTAGTTTAGGCTGCGGGACATAGATGGTCCGAGGAGCTTCGAGATGGAATGCATCCGTCATCAAACCAAGCCTCGCGCCTTGTCGGGACGCCCCTCTTAAACTCTGTCTCATACCAAGTCCCGAACAACCTCCTCCAGGCGCAAAAACTGCGACATCGTCCTGCTGCCGCGGATCAGAAACAGGCTTCTTGTTCGTATCTGCTGGATCGCAGCGGCCGCCGCCTTGCCGGCCCTTTCCAACCGGCTGCCTGTCTCTTGTGCCATCCCTAGCGCATAAAATGGGTTGAAACTTATCCCCCGGTCCGGCCACTCGTTGTTTCTCCCAGTCCCAGTCCATTTCTCTCATCCATATCTGATAAAGTCTCGCCTTCTCCTTCTTGCGCGGTCCCTCTGCGCTTCTCTCCTCCTCTCTCCTCCATCCGCACTCGAAAACGCGTCGCGACCGCAGAGCATAGCTGCCAGACGGAGTCGGAGACGCACGCCTTAGCGAGCACAAGCGAGTCAGCCAGCAGCAGCAGCAGCACCCACTCGGGCTCCCTGGCAGGGTTGCCGACAGAGCAGACAGCCAGTAAGTCCACAGGCGCTCCAGCGACCCCCCAGTCTTGCATGTTACTAGTAGTGTGTCGTTAATATCAAGTTGGCTCGTTCTCTTTCTGCCTGCATCTCTACTATCCTGTCCCCCATCCTCCAATCCATCCTCCTCTTTTCTTTTGGCCCGGCATATCATCTCTCCGTCGCTCTCTCTGGCCGTGGCGTGCTTCATTTTCATTCTCGGGTCATTGGCTCGCACGGTTGGGGCCGGTCGGCGAAAACCGCGCGGCACCCACCGAGGGAGTCAACCACAATGGCTAATCGTAAAGCGCAGCGCGAAGTCAGCAATCTCTTCGAGGACCTCGGCCCGTACTACAACCAGCCTGGCCGCCGCGATATGTCGCAACGAAACCGTAGCGGCCGCGGCTCGAACCGCAACAACGGCGGTGCACATGGGGAGGAAGCCACCATATGGGAGGGGGCTAAAAATTCGTTCCAGGATCTCATCAACGGCATCAATGCCGACAACGACAACCTGGGTTCCCTTGTCGGCTTGGACAAGCAGGCCGGCACAATGGACTCGGACAACGTGCCCACGGACATGATGAAGCAGATGGAAGACCTGTGCCGCTCCGGCGTCAAGTTCTCCGAGACCAACATCACCGCCGCCAAGAACCTGATGGAGCAGCTGAAGCTGGTGCGTGCGGTTGTGGTTGCCAAGGAGCAGGCCGAAGGAGCAACAACTGGTCCGTCCAAGAGGTCCACCACAAGGGACAGTGCTGCGGCTGCCTCCCTCTACGATTTTGACGGCGCAGGCGACTCCCCCGTTCCCAGCCCTATGACGGGCTCTTCTCGAAAGCACGGTGATCGAAGCAGCAATCGCGATAGGGACAGTATCCCACCCAAGGCGGATAGCGTTGAGCCGCCAGGATCCGCGAGCGGTGCTACCTCTGGCTCAACCAACAAGTCCAAAGTTCTCTTCTCCAAGGGCGACGAGGTAGCATTCAAGCCCAAGGCTGTCAGTGGCGAACAGGCGCCAGACTGGATACTCGGTGAAGTAGCGCAGGTGCTCGGCGAGGGGAAGAGTCGGCGGTACAAGGTTATCGACATTGAGCCGGATGATCAGAGCAAGCAAAAGGAATACCGATCCAGTGCCAGCAGCATGATTCCCATCACAGCAGAAAGCCAGTCTAGCACTCTTAAGGATTACGAGGCCGGCCATATAGTTCTTGCTCTTTATCCCCAGACGACGACGTTCTACAAGGCCGAAGTCCATAGCATGGCGTCCAATGGCAAGGTTGACCTCAAGTTTGAGGGCGAAAACGATTCTACCACTCTGCAGCAAGTGGAGCGGAGATATGTCATCGAATATCGAGCCTGACTCTGATTCTGAGCTCCAAATCCATCCTTGTTATAATGTCGGATACGTGAATAAGGATATATTAATTTTTGGCGGTTTCTCTTTTGCTTTAAATCAGACAGGAGAGCGGCAACGCTTTTTACGGTGTTGGGGGGTTCAAAAGGGAAAAAGGAAAATAGGGGTTTTACGGATGAATTAGAGCGGGCAAATGCGGAGTTTTTGGAGTAATAGTGGCTGATTGCTTTTTTTAGCTTATGGTGCAGATTTATCAATCACATTGACTTGCTGATATATACATCTTTCCTCCTCTTTTCCAAATATCTACACAACAGCCATGCCATATATGACACCAAGCAGTTATCACGGTCGTTTTAGGGCTTTACTGAATCTGTTTAATATACTGGGGGCCCTGGCCGCTCTGGCCAAATGCGCTGTTGTTGATTGTGCCGTGGAAATTGGTATCAAGTGAACCGTCCGCGGCGTTTCGAGAAATGGCTGCCACGCCGAGAGCACCGTCCTGATTTGTGACAAAAAGAGAGCTGCCGTCGTTGCTAATGCTAAACATTCTAGGCCCAGTGCCACCCGAGGACACAGAGTTGATCCAAAGAAGCGACACATTGTCGGCACCGTTATCAATAAGCTTAATGTGAGCAATGTTATCAGTCGCCTGGCCGGTTAGGCGGTTTGACAGGTACAGGTCCTTGTTATCGGGGGAGAGAACAAGCTCGCCAGCACCGGCAGTCGCGGGCTTTTGGCTGTTGGGGCCGAAGGTGTTGAGGACCTGAGTGGTGGTGAACTCAATACCCTTGCCGTTGTCGGTGTAGTTGAGTTTGTAAGAGATGACGACGTTGCCCATCTCGCAGAGCAAGAAGTAATGAGTTGCTTGGGCAGCACCGAATGGGTAGAAGACGCCGTGACGGGGGCCAGAGCCAGCGGGCACGACGGACACACGGTTGACGATGTTGAAAGCGTCGTTCTGGGAGTCTATGACCAAGATTGAGTCGGTTCCAAGGTCATTGGTGAAGAAGTAGCGGCCGGTGGGATCGTTGACGGTCTGGTGGGGATGAGGCGCGTCCTGGCGATCAGAGTTGGGACCGAGCGGACCGGTGGACTGGATGCTCTTGATAAGTGTCAAGCCTCCGTTTTCAATGTTCCAGACGTCGATTTTGCCAGAGCCGTAACCGGCTCCCAACATGCGAGTCTTGGCCTTGTTGGTCTCGAGATGGACGACGCCCCCAGAGCCTTGCTTGTTGGTCACTTGCTTAATGGTGTTGCCATTAACATCGATGTTATAGAGGAAGGTGTTTGAGGCGATGTCGTTGACGGCATAGAGGAAGTTGGGTGCGACAAAGGCGAGCCAGGATGGGTCCGTGTTGCGGAAAGACGAGTTGGCAGTGGTTGTGAACTTGGAGCCGTCATAGGAGGCCAAGTAGATGTGGCCGGAGTTGGCATAGACAACTTTCGCAGGCGAGGCAGCTTCGGCTGTAGGAGCCGCAAAGGCGGGAGAAGCGGCGAGAGCCGCGGAGAGGGTGGATGAGATTCTCATGTTGGACTGATTCGCGATGAACGGGAGTATGAGTGGAAGAGATGGAGGACTTGGATACGGATCAACACCGAGAATTTATAGGAGAAATGGACAACAGTGCCAGACTACTGAGTTCGTATATGTCTGTCAAGGTGGCATTGGAACCTGCCGTCTCCGGACTGGTGGCTTTTTCTTGTTACTTCTTCTTTCGTTGATTGGTGCCACTAAGAGGTTTCAAAGGCTTCTGGAGCCGCCTACAACAAGTACGATGCTTACGGAGCTTACCGCTGCATATCAGATCTGCACAGACCGGCGCCTCAAAAAGGCCGTCGTCCACTCGGCACAATTATTCCATGAGATCGTGGAGTTGTCTGGACGGGGTGGGCCTTGGCAGGTTGCCGGATGGGGCAGGTGTGAGGGTGGTGATGAAGGTTGTATTTAGAGTAGAGCCGAGTTTAAAAAATAAGCTTGAAGGAGACGATGTAGGAAGGTGATTGGATGGAGTTGGTTTAGTTTTGTGCTTTGTTTATGGGTTTATGGGGCGACAAGTTGTGAACTGTGGTTTGTGTATTTAGTAGTAGGGTAGGTAAGTTGAGGGGTGACTGAAACGATACAGTTTACTATTACGGAGTACGGAGGGCAGCGTTTCATGGTTTATTGCTTGTTAGAGGATGAATTATTACGTAATTACCTTTTTTCCTTTTAGCGATTTATTTAATTGAACAAATAGCATTGCGGATGAACCTCCTTCTTTCGACTCATTTTATATTGCCATCATGTCATGCAGTTTTACGAGTTGAGTTAAGGCTTTGCGCGACACCACCAACGGAGCTAATGTACGGAGTACCTAAGCCGGCCGTGACACCTGTACAAAACACACACGTTCGAACATGTAAACTTGCAGGGCCAGCCGAAGCTTGGCGGCAATGCTAATTGATTGATGCTAATAATGGCCGCCCCCTTGGCTTGGCTGTGGAGCCACCGAAGATTTGTACATACAGTACTTACAGTAGGTACCGGACAGCCACAAGGGCCAGTCAAAGCCTGTATTGATTGCAGGTACGGAGTACAGTACACTAGAACAAGGCGAGTACAGGTACTTCGAGCATGGTTATGGTTCTGCTGTTTAAACAGCGAGGTGCGGAGATTATCAGGCGGTAACCCCTGAAAATGATTGCATCTGGTCCACAGGCGCCATTGGCCACGCCCCTAGCGGCGGGGGATGGACGGTACAAGGCTAGGGAGGCACCTGCTAGTGCTGGTAGTGCTCCGTAGATTGCTTGTGGTGCTGTACCTATACATACATTCGTCTGCTGCTAGTGCCTGGCAGAACCTGGCATTGACGCCCTAGCTGCCAAGTTGCCCATCTCCCCAGTGGAGGGCATCCGCTGAAGGGCACTCAAACTGCGCTGCGCTGCATGAAGCACTTACATTGCGCTGTGGTGGTCCCCGTCCGCATCTCGCCTGTTGCTGGTGCTCAATTCATCGCAATTAGCGAGAAAAGAGGACACCTAATTCCCCATGTACAAGGTACCAGCCTTGCCACATCCACCCACCCACACGTGCGCGTCGCATCGCATCTTCAGTCCCTCCTTTGCCAAAACCAACCCATCACCGGCCGCCAAAGAATCCCGAAGCTCTGACTTGCTGAGCTCAGTCCCGATCGACCTTGGCATCGCACTGCCGCTTGACGTCTTCTGCCCCCGCTCGCTCTCTCTATCTTTTTCTTAATTCGTTTCATCTTCTTCTTTCCTGTCGAATTTGCAGCTTTGGGGCTTTTCTACGTTCCCATCTCCGTCCTAATATTCACGTTCCTTTGGTGGCTCGCGCGCGTTTTGCCTCGCCCTCATACGTTGACCATCTCGTCCCTTTATTGCCTGATAGTCGAGAATCGCCGGATTTCTCTGCTTCAAAGAGCCCCAAGTGCCACGTTCAGCAGGTGAGTTTGAGACTGCAGCATGCAATGCATCTTTCCCCTCTCCTTTTCTGCCCGGCCCTGGAACCTCTCTCCATCTCTTACCTTTGGCGCTCTCTTTCTGTTCTTTTGTCGCTTCACTAGTTGTTGGGAATGGCAGGGGAGAGGAGGAGGAAAATGAAATGAGGCTTCGCTTGCAATGAGAACGCGTTTGCATTGAACCTGTCTGACCTTTTTTGCTAACTAAAATGTCTTGCTAATAGACTCTGCGCTCCCTGCATACAAATTCCGTTTCATTCTACACTTTTTTTTGCGACTTGCTTCTGCGACGCTGCAAGCCCCTCCCTCCCTCCTTTTTTTTTCTTCCCGCGACCTGCGCACTTTCAGCCTGTTCACGTTCAATCGCCTTTCTCTCTCCTCGCCGCTACGGAATCGAACCACAAAGAAGCGCTTCAATAAATTGAACCAAGTCAACCCGAAAAACCAAAACAAAACCAAGATATCGCAATCATGGGTGGCCAACTTTCCAAGGTTATGAGCAAGATCTTCGGATCAAAGGAGATGCGATTGCTGATGCTGGGTCTCGACGCTGCCGGTAAAACAACAATCCTGTACAAGCTCAAGCTCGGCCAGGACGTCACCACCATTCCCACCGTCGGCTTCAACGTCGAGACCGTCACCTACAAGAATGTCAAGTTCAACGTTTGGGATGTTGGTGGCCAAGACAAGATTCGTCCCCTGTGGAGGCACTACTTCAGCGGTGCGTCTGCTGTCGCCCTCTCCCTCTTTCCTTTAAGCTGAGTGAGCACTAACCAACTTTTTATTTCTTACAGGCACACAAGGTCTTATCTTCGTCATTGACTCTTCCGACCGCGCTCGTATGGAGGAGGCCCGACAAGAACTACATCGCATCATCAACGACCGAGAAATGAAGGATAGTCTGCTTCTAGTATTTGCCAACAAGCAGGATCTCAAAGAGGGTACGCCAACCCCTTCTCGTCCCTCCCTCCCTTTGTAATATATATACAGACTGTTGCTAAAATATTCTTTTCCCTTGTAGCCATGTCTCCCCAGGAAGTCACCGAAGCCCTTCAGCTCTCCAAGCTCAAGGACAAGGTTTGGTACGTGGTTCCCAGCTGTGCCACTACCGGTGAAGGCCTTTTGGAGGGCCTGGCCTGGCTCTCCAACAACGTCAAGGCCCCTGCTGCTCCCGTCAAGAAATAAAGCGATACACACCCTGCGCTTTGGTTTCGTTTCGCAAAACTACGACGTTTAATGGAAATCTTTCAATGATGCATACAACCCCTGGTACCCGCCTACGGATCGCCCCCCCTTCATTAATTTTTTGTTGGAACTATACCCAGTCCCAACAGCTCAGTCTCAGCCTGGCAGCCATCTTCCACTTAAGAGACGGCTGCCTTTCAACTGGACAAGCGCACCGCCACATGCATAATTCGTCGCCAGAGGAGGAGAAAAGAAGTCGAGAGATGTGACAGACGCGTCTCATCTAGAGATGGAACGGTATAGGAATGAAGGAATCGATGGAGGAGAGGAGGAGAGGAGATGGAACTGTGCTGTATACCATGTCTGCTGTGGGAGGGACAAAATCGTCTGTGCTTTTCTAACGTGTTTTTTTTGTGTGGTTGTTTTTCGTTGTCTCGTCAGCTTCGTCTTCTTTTTTTGAAGCGCATCAGCATCCTTTTTTTTGTTCCTCTTATAACGCAATACGCTTTTTTTTTTTTTTTTTTAGTTAATGTTCAAATACCCCGTGCTTCCTTTTTTTTGTACCTTTTCATCTCTCTCTTATGGGAAAAAGAGTAAGAGAGAGAGGGATAGCAGCACAAGATGGGGCGAAAAGAGTGGTGGAGAAAGAGATTGAGGAAAAAAAGGGAGTGGTGAGAAAGGAGGCAGAGGACGAGAAGGAGAGAGGGACAGGGAGGATGGAGTCTTGGGACACCACGGCTAGTTGAATCTTGTTTTTTTTTTGTCACGTACACTTAATGTAGGAGATTTTTATACATCTTACTTACTACATCTATTATCCTGTTTTTGCCGATTTTTTTTTGTTAGTGCATGATTTGGTGCATGACACGCCATTCATTATTCATCCCGATAATCCTAATTTCCTTGACTCTATAAATTTATATTCTTGCTAGGTAATCCATATCTCAAAAGTATAAAACGGGAATTAATTTCTGTTCATAGTGAAGCACTGCCCCCTCTTTGCTAACGCCTTGGAATTGCCGCTTTCCTATTTGTAAAAAGCCCCTAATACGCCTGTCCATGATAAAAGCGCTCTGGAATAATGATTGGAATATTGATGAGAGGTGAAGAAAAACGAAAACTCAAAACGTGTATAAACCTCATGATGCTCCATGAATACCATCCCTGTCTCATACCGGTCATTTCTAGCTTCTAATCAAAACGCTTTCTTCTCCATTAAAAGGCAACACCGGAAACCTATTCCTTCATACGCTTAGCCGGCCGGAGGAGCGTATCGTCGGGAAGACCGCTGCGTTTGGTCCCCGGGAGACTGCTGGTCCGGATGTCATTGTCGTCCTGGCTGACGCGGCGGTGCGGGTACTCGACCTTAACGCCCTCGAAGCAGTTTGAGCTAACGCGGTCCCCCGTGCTGAAGAAGTCGGACTGCAGAGCTTGCGCGGCGCTGAGGCGCTTTTCCGGGTCGTATTCGAGGAGGCCTGCGAGGAGCTTGTAGCCCTCCGCACCGAGGGACTGGAGCGCGGGTTGGCCGTTGGGACCTGATGCGGCGGATCCGGCGCCAGAATTGTTGTTGATGGTGTTGTAGTACCACTTCTCGAGGTTGGAAGTGGGTGGATAGCCGCGGTTAGAGGAGGCGGTTTGGTGGTGGTGGTGGTGATGGCTGTGAGTGCTATGCTGCATCGCAGAGAGCGTGCTAAGCTGACTGTACTCGGGCATTGCGGGAAGTAAGGGCCATCGTTCTTTGGTCGGCAGGCCCACGATTTCTGCAATCTTGTGCATCTGGTTCCTCTGAAAGGGGACAGTTTTCTTACTGTCCATCTTGGCCTCCTCTCCCTTGAATATTGGACGCAAAGACAGCAGCTCTGCGAAGATGCATCCCACGGCCCACATGTCGATGGCGGGAGTGTAGTGATAGGATCCGAGTATGAGCTCTGGCGCACGGTACCATATAGTAACGACAACCTTGTCACCGCTGAAAAGCGAGTGCAGTGGTTTGTCGAACCGGCGAGCCAAGCCCAAATCGCCAATCTTAACTTCTCCGCCAGACGTTACCATGATGTTGGCCGGCTTGAGATCGCGGTGCAGAACCCAGTTGGTATGGAGATACTGGCAGCCGTTGAGGAGCTGGAACATGATGCTCTTGACGGTAGCCGGCGGTATGGGGTGGCGTGGTTGCTGAGTATGATGGTGGATGATCTGCAAAAGGTCGTGCTCGGCGTACTCGAAGACCATGAAGATGCACTTGTCCTCGAGAATAATCTCCACAAGACGGATGACGTTTGAGTGGCGGAGTTCGCTGCAGAGGCTCATCTCGCGGATGGCACTCTGAGAAATACCCGTATAGCTGACCTGCTCGCCCTCTTTATCTGGCTTGAACTTCTTGATGGCTACTTCGATGGGGGCCGGCCCGGAGCTGGAGCTCGGCGCGGGAGTGAGGCCGCTGGATGTCCGGACAACGGCAATGCCCTCACCGTTGCTAGTCCTGCTCACGGCTTTGTAGACACGGCCATAAGTTCCACTACTGATGAAACCAATAATACGGTATCGTTCCGTTACACGTGCCTTGGGTTGGTAACCAGCCGACTGGTCGCGGCCATCTGTATATAGGCGGTGAGCGGATGATGAGGAAGAGGATGATGAGTAGTAGTGATGTGGTTGGTGAGGATAAGCGTGCCTCAGCTTCAGAGGCATGGCTGAGGTACAGGCGCAGGCGCGCGGGATTTAGAGCAGGACGGGCTTATCGAATGCGCATGAAAATGAGTGCGAGACGAGAGCAGTATATGTGAGTAAAGCCTTGGATGTGTGTAAGAAGAAGAAGGAGAAGGAGAAGGAAGAGTAAGACCTCAGACTGAGACTGAGACTGAGACTAAACACGCGAGGTGTGTGTGTTGGGTATGTATACCACGATAACGTGTGTGTGTGTGTGGGTAAGCGGGTGAGATGAGGTTAATGCGAGGTTAGACAGCTGGTTAAAAAGAGTAGCCTTGCTAGTCGATGACCCAGATCGGGTATCGTTCTAATATAACCAACGGGGGTCTTGGCACGCGCATGGAAATCTGACTAGCAGACAGTTGAGGAATAAATGGGTATAGACAGCATGGCGAAGAGGGGCGACGCTTGAGAGCCCCCGATGAGAGGAGAGAATGACTAAGAGATAGAGAAAAGGAAGGGTAAAAAGAAGATTTGAGATGGCGAAGATGATGTGTGGCTCAGCGGGATAAAAAGGGGAAATCAAACGTGGCGAATTTTATGCCACTTTTGCTGACGCCGGAGATATTATCGTCGCCTGGTGAGAGAGAAAGTTTTTTTTTTCCCTTTCCCCTTCACTTGTTCTCTTTGGCAGCGATGATGATGATGACAGCAGATGATGATATAAAGAGTAGCAAAATATGCCGAATGCCGCACAAGATGGTGGACAGGAACAAATCAGAGCCAGGCAATGCACCAAAAAAAAGCACAAGGTGGGTTATTACAAGGTGGATCTTGAGTGGGTAAGGAAGAAAGTGATGGTTAAAGTGGTTTGATTAGAAGGAGAGGGGAAAGATACAAAAAAGTGTCAGTGCTTCTTGGACCTCTAGGAAATTGCAGATAGAGAAAATAAACTAAGGCATAAGTGTACTGGAGGGAAACTCGAGTAGGAGAACAAAGACAACGAATCAGCAGCACGCACCTTCAAAAGTCGCCATGACGCCTCGCTTGGCCGTCTGGAAGGCCCTTGAATTCATGATACTGGCAGTTTTCCCGGTCCCAGGCCCGGATGTCGCTGTGGACGGGTTTGTCAGGTTCATAGCTACTGAGTATTCCGTGGTATGGCGTATTTTTCGTATTACTTGATAGTACTTCTACTCTTCGTGATATGGATACGGCGATCACCAGCCGGCTCTCGGCGAAGATGTGCTGGCGAGGCAGGCCGTCGATGTTGTTGGAGGACCTCGGGACTGTTGGAGGGCTGATCCCGGCTTCACTTGCGAGCGAGACGCCACCGGCGCCTGTCAGCATAGACGATGCCGCAGCTGCAGCTTAGATGCCGTCTGTCGATTCAGACACGGAGACTGAGGGCCTCGTCTCCAGAGATTGGAGCAGAAGCTGGCCTGTGAGTGGGTGGAGTACCTGAGGTAGTAAATGGGCAGTAATGCACGCACCCACACGGATACGACTCAGGCTGAGGCAAAGAACGGTTGAAGTCGCGACTCCGTTAGATACGGAACAGATCTTTGCCGTCTTCTGCGTCGAGGTCCTCTGTAGTAGTGGGACCGCGGAGATCTCAGATGCGATGCAAGGCTAACCACTTGGTCTCTGATACGTGGTTGTCCCGGATTCGCACTGGCCGTTGGGATGGGATAGACAAGTTGCAAGAGACGATGCAACGTTGGAACAAGTTAGTGAGCGAGTAGTTAATAGGGATGAAGTGAGACACACAGTCTGCCAGACGGGATTCCAGCTGAATGCTGTCTTTAGCCGGTGCGGAGAAAATAAATGTGGCGTTCGTTGAAGATAGTACTGGTATAAGGTGCTGGTGACCTCCCCAAAAAATTGGAAAGGGAAATGGAAAGGGAAAAGGAAAGGCAAGAAATCACGAAATGGTAAAAGAAGTAGAAGAGAGTGAGCATTGGCTGGATAAATCATACAAACACGCTGGATGAGACGAGGAGAGAGAAATGGACGCAAGTCGCGAGTTGTTAAATTAGGCTTGCGATGGTGCCGCATCGAGTAAATTGCTCTTCATCGTACCTTAGGTATACAAATTGCAAGGAGCGCCAAGTTGTTTTGGTCGATGACTAAGCCGCATGATAGCGAATGCAAACTCTCATTGCCATCACTGGCTACTCCTCTGTTAAGCGGGCAAAAGCTTCATCTCAATCGCCAGGCATGGCTTTAAACCTTCTGAAATGCTGGGGAAACGTCTGGGCTACTTGGGCAATTTATACCGGTCTCTCCAGAGCCAATTCGTCACCACCAAGATACATATTGATCAACCAGCCTTGTATGAAACTGGCAAAGCTGCGATCCCATGATATCACTGTGTAAATAAAAACTTCTTTTAATGCTTCATCTAGCCATATAAATAATTCATCATTCCTGCTCCTCCCGTTAAGATTCTACTCCCCCGTCATACTCCCTACACGCAGTAGACTAACTCGCTCATCGTGGTCCAAGCTTCTCTAGAGCCCGGACGCCCTGCTCCTCCCATTCCGCCTTGGTCACCCACATGCTCTCGTTCTCAGCCATGATGTTGGCCAGCACCGCTCCTCCCAAGAACACCATGTGTCTTCTCCGAGGAGGATCCTCAATGCGCACCTTGAACTTGCTCAGGCGCTCAGGGTTGCCCTGGAGCGCTCGCGTCAGCCACAGCTGCTTCAGCTCCTTCTCCAATCGTGACGGGAGGCCGGGGTACATGCTGCTGCCTCCAGACAGCACAATTGCCTTGAATAGCGACGCTCGGATATCTACATCGGCCGACTGGATGGTATTGAACAGGAACTCGCCCAATCCGGGAGACTCGTTGTCTACCAGGTGAGGCTGGAACAGACATTCGGGGGCCTCAAACCGCTCACTTCCGACACGAATGACTCGACCATCAGGGAGGGTGTAGTCCTCGACCAGAACAGTTGTGTCTTCGCTCAGGCGCTTGTCAAGCTCGAGGTCGTAGGAGACGTAGCAGAGCTTCTCCTTGATCTGGCGGACCGTCTCGAAATCGGCGGTTCGGTTGAGGGCGTAGCCTCGGCGCAGGAGTAGCTTAATCAGGTTGCGGGTGACATCTCGACCGGCGACATCCAACCGCTTGGTAAGGTGATTCAACACAACGGATTCGTATACGGGGACAATGTGGGTGACACCATCACCAGAGTCAACGACAACGCCAGAGCTCAGACCTGTACAGTTTCCATGAGTATTAGCCGTAGGCCTGGGGTATTAGAGGATTGGTGGTGACATGCTGCATGCGTGGAGAGGGGGCTGGACAAAATAAAGAAAGAGAGCATTCATTACCTTGTGCGTATAGTGCCAACACAGCCTGGATGGCAACGTAGACTCCGCCAAATCCATATCGGTCAAACATGACTTCGGCCATCTTCTCTCGGTTCTTAAGGGGATTCATCGGTGGCTCGGTAAGCAGGATCTTCTGGCCCTGCGGGTTGATCTGGAGCTTCTCGAAGAAGGTGTAGTCCCAGAGATGCTGCATATCCTCCCAATTCTTGACAATTCCGTTCTCCATAGGGTAGCTGATCTGGAGCATCGTCCGGGCCGCCGCCGCGTCGTCACCGCACATGATGTCTTTGATGACCACATCGTTGTCTGTCCGCTCTTCGGATCGGAGGATCGGCCGACCGATAATCGACGGGTACTGGTGTTCGGGGAAGTTTTGGGCGGCATATCCGACCTTGAGGAATCCGGTACCGCCGTCGAGAACTGGAAGAAGGCTCCGTGTATCAGCAGAGAGTACCCCTTGATCCCACTAGGAGTAGCTCGGCAGCAGCTGGGGCTGTAGTAGCTGCACAGCTTCAGGGGGGAAGCATCATAGGGAGCAGAGTAACGAGGGATTCCGCAGCCACGTACCGATGGGAGGGACCATGTTGGCGATGGTTCAATTAGCGGGCGAGAGAGGCTCAGGGAGAGCCGGTGTTGGGAGCTTTGCTTGCGGTTGCTGATGAGGAGCTGGAGTGCTGGCACGAGTGTGGAGGCGTCGTCAGTCGTGTCTACTAACTGACGGCCATGGTGGGGGAGACCCGCGATTCAGCGCACTTGGTCCATTCAGAGGTCGATTGTCGTCAGAGGTGGGTTTGGCAGCGTCACGTGATACCCCGCAGCGCTACCAGCTAGATGAAGCTCACTCGATTGAGCCTTGGATCTGTCAGCTTCAATATCACAAATACTGACTGATTCACGGGGAGCTGTTTATTTGTTTTATTTTCCCTTCCCTCTTTCTTGCAACTATATAATTGCTTCCATTTCTCTTTTTATATGTCGTCTTTCCAAAAAGTCCCCTGATTTTTTGCATTCTTCTCTTTACTAATCGCCATGTCTCTCTCCGATCCGCCTCTCCCCAGCTCTAGCATCCATATCCTCCTCCTCAATCCCAATTCCTCTCTCGTCATGACCAAGACCATGGAATCAGCCGCCAACAGAATAGCAGCTCTTACTCCAGTAATGCCGCAGACCTATCCAACATGTAGTCCGCCAAGTGTTTAGCTGACTCTCTCGAGTCCGTATCTATCAGCACATACACAGCCCCGGAGCCATCCCCGGCGAGCATCGACAATGATGAGGACATACAGGCCAGTGTCCAAGCCGTCATCAACGACCTAGAGCTCCAGTCTCGTCTTCGTTCCAAGACATACGATGCTGTACTCGTTGCGTGCTTCAGTGTTCATCCCCTGGTCAAGCAGCTTGCCCATTCTCTCAAATCTGTTCCTGTAATAGGCATTTTCGAAGCCAGTATTCTGACTGGACTGTCTCTCATACCTACTGCTGATGCTGGCGGGCAAGAGCAGCACAAATGGGGCATTGTAACCACTGGGGCCTTCTGGGAGACACACCTTTCCAATGGCGTGGCCGCCTTTCTAGGCCAGTCACAGTCTCTGACGTCTCCTACATCATCTTCAAGCATCAGTGACCATAGATTCGCCGGTGTCTTTTCCACAGGCCTCAATGCAGGTGATTTCCACACCATCTCGCAAGACCAAATCAACGTGCGTCTCAGAGAAGCTACCAAGCGGCTGCTCTCCTCTGGAAACATCACCTGTGTCGTCATGGGCTGCGGTGGCATGGGAGGTCTGCAAGACATGATCCGTACCATCATTATCCAAGAGTACGGCCAAGACAGGGCCAAAGACGTATGCATAGTGGATGGAGTCCAGGCCGGTGTGCTACAGCTGCAGCAGACGGTGCTCAGCCGGCGATTCTTTGGTGTCGAGTAGAACGACTCCTGTATGTCTTGAGAGCAGCCACCACGCACAAATGCTATTGTCACGGCTCACCCCTTGCTCCTTGAAAATTTTCACTCTTCTCATGTCAATGTTGCGGTGTGGAAGCGTTTCCTAAAATATCAACGTACTTCACGATGCTTGGCCAACCATTTTTTTTTGTGTACGACCCCCAAATGCATGCATACCTGGTATGCATCTACATCGTTTACCGCCTTCTTTTGCGTCCTTCTAGTGGCTGTATCTAGTAGCAAACACACATGAATCTTAGACATGTTGTGCCAAATGCTCCAATCATACCTGCAGATCAACTGTGCTTCTTAAACACAGCATCGTCATTTTACAACACCGTAACTCTATTATTACTTTTAACATACACTGTTGCTCTACTTGTCTTTCGTTTGTCTTGTATCGTCTCATCCTTCCCAAAGTGCCGCCATCACATTGATTTTGTCTTGTCACACGCCGTATTACCGGGCCTTCGTCTTCCCTCTCCCCCCTTCTTTTATTTTCACACCCTCATACAGCATCTAGCTATCCATTCTATCCTTCCGACGATATGAGATGCAGTTATCCCTTTAATCTAGTTGCGCTACCAAAGAAGACATAAGACAAAGAGACTCCATTCTCGCTACCACCTGTTGCCATATCATTGCACAACCTCGAAAAACACGGCTTTTCTTTTGACACCTGGCGCCGTGTATTCAAGTTCACGTTGCCCATCCTCATCTATATACACCCCCGCCTCCTCCCTCTTTCATTCAAGACATTAGGAACAAGGATTCACGGCAAGCGACTTGATCTTCCAAAGAAAACGCAGCAACCCCAAGGACGTGAAACAGATGGTGCCCTTGACGGCGCATGTCGTGTAACAGGGTCGCGATTTGACGTAACCACACCTCCATGCCTTTTTTTTCTCTCAGTATCATCCGTCATCCCAAACTGCCTGGGGCTATTTTCATTGGCCATCTTACGACTGTTTGTGAAAGCTATTGAGAAGTGGATAATACTTTGTATTGTGTCTAAGTACAATCTGTGAAATCTGACTCCATTTGTTTTGACCGTCTATTTTCCCTATTATCTCCTAATTGCATGTAGCTTTCTCTCCTTGCTTTTCGGATTTCCAATCATGCTATTTCTAGCCTCCAACGTTGAAGTTGAGACCCCAAAAGAGAGTTTGTGACATGTTGCGACTACCACACTATCCACTACCGTCACCCGCAGTACATATCTCCTGAACAAAAGACAAAAAGAAAAAAGAAAAGAAAAGAATCCCAAACAAACCCATTAGATTAAGGAAAGATAGAAGAGAATAAGACCCACAACTTTACTGTCCGCAGTAGCTCTTTACATGTAACCCTCTTTTCTCCCAAGTCAATCTCTCATTCTTTCCTTCTGTACTTTTATTTCCTCCTCGTCACTTCCTTCCGGGCGTTATCTTTACCTCAACTTTTCTGTATTCGGATTGTTCTCCAGTCTCCTGCATACAATATGCCGTCAAGGAGACAAATGAGGCAAACCAGGATAGAACTAACAGACGCCGGTGTAAACTCGAAAGCGGAGAAGGGCCAAAGAAGAAGCAAACACCAAAATAAGCGAAAACAAAACAAAACTAGCCAAACAAACCAAATAAATCTCAAACATAACCGAGTGAAGCAGAATACGAGACTTAACACCAACAGAAAGTGTGTGTGGGTGTGTGGGTGTCCAAGCAGAAACAAAAAGAAAAAGATCAGCTATTATTAGAGGGATGATCAGAAGCGAAATCCGCATGAAGAAAAAAAGGTGGCGTAGATGCATATGCAGCAACCAAAACACTCCGAGGAACGGCCAATGAAGTCAGCCATCAAAGACGCAATGCAACCGATCTTGATTCGTGTTTCTGGGCAGCCGAGATGGAAAAAGCTTGGCTCTTGGCGGAAGGCCGTTCCTATTCGATCATAGGCCGCTGACTTGTGTCCACTCGGAAAAGAAACACATGAGGTGGCGCTTCGCCGCGTGTATTGGCGAGAAGAGGCTTGATCTTGATACATTGCAGGTTTGTACCATCCCAGTCATGCTGTTTATCGTTTCGTGCGTGAAGGGGAAATTTATTTTTAGATAAATCTGCAATGATTGGGATTTCTTTCCTTCTGGAAATTCTCAAAACGCAGTCTGATTAAAGGAAGAAAAAACAAATGCAAGAATAATTCAAGGAGAAAAAAAATAGTTATCCAAAATAAAAGCAAAACAGAGTAGTACACACGATTAGGAAACTCAAAGACAATGCACCAATAAAATCAAATCACACAAGACTGCTCAGAACCCTTTGCAGCTCAGTTGCCCATGCATGTAAGTCTCCGCTCAAGCCCGCATGCTAGACTTGCGGTCATGCTCATCGCTGCTGATCGTGTAAGTCGAAAGGCCTTGACCGCTCGTAAGATAGCCCCCAAGAGCTCCATTGTACGTGCTGGCATACCGTCTCGTCGTATCAGTATACTTGTACGTCAACTCGGGGGCAGTCATCCTCAGCGACTCATCGGCTGGCTCAATGATTGCATCTAGAGACGAAGCCGCAGCTGTGGTGTAATCTTCGCCGCCGCGTCCAAGATGTGAACTTGTTGGAGTAGGGGTGGGATACGATGTCATGGGAGAGCCCTCAAAGCTGTTGTAAGCGGTTGTTGCCTCGGAGAGGGCAGCTGGAGATGAGCTGCCGGTGGAAGATTGGGAGGTCTTGCTATAAGCTGAGGAGATGGACTCTGCGCGATAAGGATGATGCTGCTGAGGAGCACTTGTCAAGGACCGTGTAGAAGGTGCTGGGAGCAGTCTCTCGCTGGCACTCATCGGGTTGGACAGTCCAGATCCCATGCTTTGGTAGGCATAGCTTGCGTTTGCGTCGGAGTTGGCAGCGGGGCGATGTGTCATAGTCGCCGTTGTCGCAGCTGTAGCAACATGTCCAGTAGGATAGCCATAGGCAGCAGTGTCTGGTTCGACATACAACGAAGTACTACCACCCGAAGGCTTGACCGGAGAAGAAGGATTCGTACCCATTCGATACCCCACCAAGTAAGTGGCATCTTGCTGCACCGCTGGCTGGTAAGACTGCGGATACACCGAGTAGTCAATGTTGCTGTCGTCGACATATCCGTTCGACCAGCCCGATACAGGATAATACTTGTTGCCGTAGGCATAGGCAGAGCCGTTCTTATACGACAAGGCCTCGCCACTAGGCACATGCATGGTTTCTGGGTACGGCGATGGCAAGGGAGGAGTTGGAATCGGGGGCACAATGGAGGATCCGCGGGCCTGGAAGCTGCGAGCAACTTCTAGGCTGTAACTGAACTGTTCATTTTTCATTGGCGTCTCGTGAGATGCCACCTGTTTGCGAGACAACATGTTTAGCTATTGTTCTGAAACACCCCAGTAGGTTGTTGTTGACTGTGTGGGAGAGGGAACATAATCATCTTACCCGAAGGAACTGGCAAGGTTCGAATCCAGCATTCTTGCAGTTCAGGCACGGCTGGCCATTTCCGCTGTCGCCCGTGCAGCGTATCTTCCTCTTGCGGCATCGCAGACACTGCCATCAAATCAATTAGCATCTACTCTCTAACTTCTCATGTCGAAGAATTTGGGGGGAAAGACGGAGGAGGATGGAGTTATTGCAATGACGGCTGCTCTAATGAAGCTAGAAAGAATGGAAAGGGAAGAGCTTACCGCAACAGCAATTCTCTTCCGCTGAGTTATGGGCTCTTCGGTTCCGTCCCGATCACTCATCATGCTGCTTCGCGAGTCGCTATGAGCGTAAGGGTTGGATCTGCGTTCCGCATACGACGAGGCGTAGGGAGAGATGCTGTCTCGAGGGGAAGAGTACCGCTTGTGGTGGTTGGTAGAGTGAGAGCCACTTGACGAACCCATGATTAGAACTCAAAGCAAGGCAGCTATCTATTTATGTGTATAGATATGTATACCGCTCTCTTTTGGTCAATCCGTTTGATGTCAGATCCCCGCCCGAGTGTGCTATCTGTCTCTGCTTTGAAATCAGATGAGCAAATGGATTTTCAGTAAGCAGTCTTGAGCAGATGCCCTTGACTACAGCTTTCTCTGGCTGACAGCCACTGTTTTGATCCGGGTTGACTGTGGTTGGGTTGATAGAGAGACGGGAAACGACGGGACTGGCGTCTTGTGTTGCCTTGGGCTTCAGGTTATGTCTCGATGATGCTAACACTAAGACAAAAAGACAAAGTCCAAGAGTCGTGTCTGTAGTCTTTTATGGGCGAATCAGGGAGTTCCGTTTGGGGAGGCACCCAAGTGTAAACAGAGTAGTAAAGAGAACGGAGAGGCAAACGGGAATGAGATGAAAGATTTAAGGTGAGAAAGTCAGGACGAAAGAGCCGTAGCTCCTAGAATAGTTATACATCGGCGGTACGCGCCCACACTCCACTTCGATTCTTATTATTCTGTTATTTGTTTGCTTGGATCCATCTCCCGGCCTGTTCATCCAATTATTTTCATCCAATGCCCTTTTCCCTCTCTTCCTCTTTTCGCCCATCGCAGCTCCACAAAACTGCTAATGGTGACTTGGGTCTCTTTTTGCCAGATGCTGGCCTCGGTACACAGCATCACGCGTAGTTGACAAACTCGTAGTTCTTGTCATCCCCCTCAGGTGCTCAGTCTCTTTCTGAAGGCTACGCAAAGGAGTGGAGACTGCTGTGCTGCCTTTGGTCAGTGCAGCATGGCAGGGACAGCGGAATGAGAGGCTTGATGCAGCTGGAATCGCTGTTGGTGAGTGGTTGCCATGATCCTTGTTCCCCTTTCTGCCGCCGATTGCTGGACAAAACACACACGTGGACGGGACCCTCAAATCGATCTCACCGGTCGCTCGGGCCGGCACTTTGCTAGCCATGTTGGCCCTGGGCAGTCTCAGAAAGTCTGAGATCAGACGCCCTTGCAAAAATGCTTAACCGCATCCTGCATACGGAGTACAGGTAGTGAAGGCTACAAGACCACCGCCCAACCCATCTTCCTCATTCTATTTTGAGGACTCCTCCACTCCCCTCATGTCTTTCTTGGGGGCGTGTATGTGGTGGAAGAGCCGATTTAGGTCAGCTCTAAGTATTTTAGACAGATCCCATTCCCTAGAAGATTTCGTTTAAACCCTAGCCACACCATCTCTAGCCTATTCCCCAAGCGGTGCGTACAGGGGATGTATCTTATACTAAGCCTGCTCTTCATGGATGCGGAGAATACAATGTATTCAACCTAATAGTATACAAATGTTTCCAGGTTGTTTACTTTGCTTGCTTTAGTCTAAACAATATAGTTACCACCTTATTCGATTGGTATTTATCGTTCTAGCAGTGGCAAGCAATAGGGTTGCTCGGTACGCCCGAAGAATGCGCAAATAGTCCAGACCATGTGTCGAGGCCAGCCAAGATAGGCGCGCCGTCGGAACGCAAGCTTTGGGCCATCAAGGTCTCTGTTACGATAACATAGCGGTCAAGTAAATTAAGATCGAAGTCACTAGACTTTCCTCTGTGGAACATCGCATAGCAGCCTACACAGACCCCAGCAAAGTCTCCAACTTAAAGTCGTACAAGGAGTTACCACTTGCTCCCGCCCCAAGTACAAGTATCTTATAACACTGGAGACTTCCGTCGTTGCGCCGTGTGTAGCCTTAAATTAGTGGAGGCGGAGATTGAAGTAGAACCAGATTACATGGCGAGCAAAGAACAAGGAAGCTTCGAGACGAGGGCCCATGCGCCAGCCAAACGGGAGAATACTCCATCTACATTGTTACGCCTAGCAAGCTCCATCAGATCTCTAACGTAGCGTACAAGGTACACGTGTTGGTCGGCAAGTAATGGAATATTGCAGTTTCTTATAACCTGACAACGGGCTAGTAGCTTCTAGAAGATCATCGGGGGTCGTGGGTCAGAGAGAGAGAGAGATGAAAGTCCCTAACTCTGAGAGCCATGTAGATTGTTTGATCAATGTAGACGAATGACTTTCTGGTGTACCTCTAGTATTCGATATGGAGCCGCAGAGTGTAATTATTTCATTATTACACAAACAGACATGTACGAGAAACTAATGAGTAACTCTTGACCACTGAGTGATTACATGTACCCCTCGGTGCTCACGATTACAAGATATGCTTTAGAGACAGGTCATATTTCCTCAGTCGACGTCAGTGCCAATAGCCATCCCGCTTAGTACTGAGAGCTCAGACCTGTGAGGTGCGTCTCGAGTGTGGCAAGGGCTACGTCTTCCAAGTCTGGCGTTTGTATAGTGATGCTGTGACCGTATGAGCTGGCCACCCCCCCTTCCCTACACGTAGGCACATCTGTCCGGGCACACCGCAGCAACAGGTCAACACCTGTCTCGACAAGAATGCGCATGTTGCCGCCCTGAGCTACACCAGCCGAGCAGCGAAAGCAAGGCACGCCAAAGCACAGCGTAGATGGCGCGGAAGCGGCATCAACGGAGGAAAAGACTTAGATCCCGGGCCTGCAAGGGACTGCTAGAAGCACCCTCTAAGCCGAAACAAATGTGAGGTAATGGAGGCGTTCCAGAAAGCGGTATAGCGTACTCTGAGCAGTCCGAAGCACATGGCACTGGGCGTGCAAGCTATGTTAAGCTGCCGATCATGTCCACAGGACTATGTGTGTCTAGGCTGAGAGAGTAGAGCGTTTAAGGTCGTGGTACAAAGCACACCATCTTGACTCCAATAAGGATCTTGTATGTGTATGTCTCGGCTCCACGAATGCAGAACGATCACGCCCATGTATGTACATGTAAGTATGTTAAGTCTTAGATGCTGCACATACAAACACAATGCTTCAGGGGATTGGCTGAGCATGGTCTGAGCCTTGGCCGTTTGGTAGACGCACCTCCACGGCGGTGAAAGTTCTCGCTCCACCAATGTTTCATCTTGGACTATGCATAAAATTGTCCTGATCAAACAGCCGGCGGTATCTATTGCCGACCTCACTCAGCTGTGTGTGCCCACCTGTTTTGGTCCGATCCAGACAGAGCGACGGCTGCATGGCCATCGCGGTTGTCTATGCCGCCCAACATTCTCGCCTTAATTAAGTTAACCGATGCTGAACCACTTCGGAATGCCCGAGCACATCTGCATCTTTGCGCTGCTTAGCGAATTCTTCAGCTTGGTCAAAGCTGGGGAAAACAAATACGCTTGGACCTCGTCAGCCAGAGCCTTGCCCCTTTGCCAAACATTCCCAGCGTCTCTTGATGCCGTCGCACTCCAACTTACAAAAAGAACCCCAACTAATACTACCGTAAAGAAAAGGCTCAGGAAGAAACCGGGATTTATTTAGCCACTGCCCCCACTGACTTGTTGAAGGCGGGCAGCGGTCCTTTGCAGTATACAGAATCCCGTCATGTTCCTGCACTCAGCCGACGTGTGACATCAGAAATGGTTAGCGATTGGACAATACAAGCAAGGTGTGCAAGGTGTGCTTCCAAAGAAGAATAGTGTGCAAACAGAGCATGTAAGGCTGCAAATTGCAGGAAGAGCGGTGGAAGACCAGAACCTCTTCCAAGTCCAGACGGTGAGACGGCGGTGATATAATGGGGACAGGTTCTCGAACCTCTATGGTGTTCTACGACAAGGATCAAAAACTGTTGCCTATGAATCTGAAATATTCGAAGGATTGTTAAGCACAGGGGCAGAGTCAGAGGCGTCCATTTGTTGCCCAGGTCAGCTAGACGTGTCCCCGTGCGAGGTCACAAGCGTTGAGGGAGAAACCGGCGCTGAACAGCCTCACTGACAAGCTTCCTCTTGATGTGACACTCACACACACACGAGTCGGTTTCATCTGTTGGCAGCTTATTCCTTCTTCTTCTTATTTATCTTCAGAAAATCTAGTGCCAGTACAACGGCACACCATCTTGTGATTTGACAGTGTATACACATGTGTCGATGGGTGATGGAGTGCGGCCGTGACACCAAGTAGGAGCAATGGCTGCATATCCATTATGCATGTCTGCTCTCTTAGTCCAATAAATCTCGAGCGTTACCTTTCTTGTAAACTGGAGCTCGGGATGAAGCAGAGCCAATCAAACCAGAAGCAAACGAGGCGGTGACTGAGCCTATTGATACTCCAAGACTCATGTCTTGAAGGAGCCCTTGCTTTCTTTGCTTGTTAAACTGTATGCTTAGAGCGGCTGCCGTCGCTTCCACGGCGAAGCCGATATAGGATTTGGTGATCCAAGCGCAGCTTCAGCTCTACGAGATACTGATACACTAAGTGGTTTAACGCTTTTGGAGGAACAGGGTTAGTAGTCGAAAACAGAGAGTTTTTTCACGGTAACACTCACCGAGACGACTACATCGGAGATGGGATGCGGTAGCACCTTGCGGGTCCCTTGCAGCCCGTAAATTGATAGGGGGCGCAACAGGTGACATGAATGGAATGTAGAGCAAGTACTAGTGGCATGTATATTATATTACACCGTGACTACTATCTACACGCATGGGTTAGGCATTGTTAACCTTCTCCTCGATTTCGTTCTCAGGCGTAAATCAGCGCTGGGCTCGAGGTGGAAGCACTCGTATAAGCCTCCCCCGCGTAACAGCGGCTCGGCAAATGGCGGTAACAGTAAATGAAAGAACCTCTAGAAGCATCTACGGGAATGAATTGCTGTAGATTAACTTACGGGGCCACGGGAATCTGAGATAGTGGCCCCCGTCGTCTGCGGGGAACCTGTCAGGTTTGACAGCATTGGCGACGCGGAAGGGGCGCAGGTGTATGATGCCGGTAGCCATGGGGCTTCACCAACGTCATATTGTGGATGTATGCGTTGGGGAAATTGCCAGGGGAGTATCCGCGTGGCAAGAAATCGTCCATACGGATGCTGTTTCTGGCTGCGGTGCTGGGCAATGGATATGAGAAACAGGGGTTTCGGATGCTTGGAGTGTCATGGCGTCCTGTAGGCTTCCCCATAACTGAATCGCGAATCATGCGTCTTCACCGCATTCTCTTGCAAACATTCTTTATAGTAGTCTGCAGGCGCTATTCCAGTAGCCGGCGGTCTGTCAAAGTTACTACTTAGTCCTAACTTCGTCCACGGGGCTACTGAGTCACGCAGAGAACGCTTTGACATTGCCACCTCGGTCTTCAGCGCGTAACAAATGCGGTGGATACTTCGTTTGCGCTGCTGATGTTGAAGAGCTATTGAGTTAAGGATTAATTGCCACCTGAGGATCATGGATTGATGCCTAACGAAATGATAGTGGCCGTTCTCCTTGAAACATGGAACTTATGTCAAAGATTTCGGCAGGTACACTTTGATATTCGAGCCGACTCTAGCAAGCGTGTTTGCAGTCCATCAAGTCATTTTCAAGATCCAGTTTAGCTTGTAGAAGCATACACAGAGAAGTTGGCAGTGAGCAGTATACAAGACGTATGATTAGATTGCGGAAAGACTTATACAAATATACATTTAGATAGAATCTACGGTTGAGAATTATGAAATCATGAACTCTATCCAACGACTTTGCCTACCAGTAAATTATCATCAGCTTTATTCTCTCTTCTCCAATCGTAAAAGTTGTATTTTATTCGATATACATCCTGACCTGACTCAGGCTATTATAGCAGGGGGAAGTCTTGTGAAGAGAACCTTTTACGAGATTTTCAGCGCCAGGGATAGCAACGCTCTCTATGATAGTGCCGCCTAAAGATTCTATAATGATTTGACGAATCTTGCAGCATTCTATTTCGGCTCTATCTTCTCCATCTTTGAGCACGAGGTTTGTATAGATGAGCGAGGTGCCATTTATGCATACGACTTTCTACTCGACGTAGTTCGGCAATCGGTAAAACCAGCAATTGGCCTAGAGACAAACGGAGTTTTATCATATTACCATAGGGAATTTAGCCTCGCTAATATCTCCATCACAGAAACAAACGATGGCGAGAGCGGAGTAAAGTATCGGCACAGCATATTAGATCAAGTCATTGCTATCTACAAGTATTTTCAAAATACTCTTCCTAAAGGGCCATTCCAATGCAAAGCTCTTTCAGGGTAGGCCGTTGCTCAATGGTGCGGGCACAAAGTGGTGGTCCATATTTTGGCGACTATAGGTGACAGGCCATAGATATCAACAAGATATAATTGAAATAATAGAGTTAGGTACAAATACTAGGGAATGATTACTCGGTTTGTTATAAAAATCAATATTGCTGGCCGTTGATGTTGCCCATGCATGTGTCTCAAAGTGCGTAAACTAATGCAGCTAATGATAATCTTGTTGGTTGAGAGCTCTTTATTTTTCTAGACAAAGACCAACACATCTTTAGAATATACGTAATTAGTCAGCAAATAGTATACCAATCCTTTCTTCCTCATACGAACTCAATTTCTGCATCTCGTATTGTATCGTTGTCGTGGCAGCATTAGCAACGTATAATTAGAGCCCACGGCGCCTCTATAGAGGTTTTAGAAATAAATTATCTCTCCTATTCTTGCTGATTTAATTAATTTTGTACTCTTGTTTTCATTAATAAATTACCGGGAATGCCTCCGCGGAGAGTTTTGGCGCAGCAAGGCCAGATTCGCGACTCGGACAATGACCCCAATCAGCCCCAAGATGAAGATGTGCCATCAGAGAACATCTTCTTGTTCTGGCCCAACATTATCGGTAGGCCTGACGAGCTATCGTTCCGCTTATTTATTGCTAATAAATCCGTCATCTAGGATACATTCGGGTAGTCTTGACCATTGCTTCCCTCTATTACATGCCCCTCCATCCACGCACATGTTCTCTTCTTTACACCATATCATGCATCCTCGATGCTCTCGATGGTTACACTGCTCGTATATTTAATCAAGGAACACAATTCGGTGCAGTCCTGGATATGGTTACAGACCGCTGCACTACATCATGTTTGCTGGTCTTCTTAGCAACAGCCATCCCTCGTTGGGCTATTGTTTTCCAGGGCCTAATTGCGCTGGATTTTGCAAGCCATTATATGCATATGTATGCATCTTTAGTTATTGGCGGCGCTGGCTCAAGCCACAAGAACATCGATAAGAGCCAGAACTGGTTGATGAAGGTGTACTACTCTAACAAGGTATGTAAATGCATGATAGCTGCTGTCAGCTCTATGCATATATCTTACATGCGCTTTTTATAGGCTGTCTTGTTTTTGCTTTGCGCCTTCAATGAACTCTTCTTCATCGCTTGCTATCTCTTGACTTTCTCATCGCCAGTCGTTCCTCTATATCTAAACGCAGATATCGATGGACACGGTCCCTTACATCCAGAGGCTGAGGTCGACACTTCACTCTTGGCACAGATATTCCCTGATCCGTTCACTTCTGCGGCACTTGAGATGGCCCGTGCCAACAAAATGGACAAATACTGGCCAAATATGATAGCGATGGGTTGCTTCCCTTTCATGGCGCTTAAGCAGGTGATTAATGTTATCCAACTGATTCAAGCCAGCCAGCGGTTGGCGAGAGTAGATGTGCAACGGAGACAGGGAGTTAAGCAGAGGTGATTCTTCGATATTTCGATATTAGTAATAATCATCAGCGAAGAAGCGAGGAAGCGTAGTTGATGATAACAGGTTAGAAATTGGGCGGTGATTGTGAAAGACGAGATAGGTCAACCACCAAACGATCCACCAGCGGCGCCTCTAAAAATTCCATGTAGTTGTTTATACATTATTTAATTATGTCATTAATAGCCTCAGAGTCATAATCACCTGTCTCTGCGCTTAAAGTCCCTGTCTCTATCTCTCCTGTCAGGCTGATAACCGTCCCTTGACCGAAACTGTCTATCACGATCATTGCCCCTGTTTCCTCGACGAGGACTCCTACTCCGATTTCGAGGCGGCTGTCCATTGTCCCGGTCGAGCGTTCGTTTCGGGGGCTTATCGTCATTTCTTCGATCGTGCCTCACATCGTTCTCTTGCTCTTGTCTATCATCATTTTTTCGAATATTAGATCTTTGATCATGACGTCCCTTCATCTCTTCCTTGCTATACACCATATTGTAGTCCTTCCCTGACCTCCTTTCATCCTCTTCCCGATACTGCCGTTTCTTTTCAAGTTCTTGCACTCCACCCCAGCCGCCTCGCACTCTTGCTCTCCGTTTGTTGTTCGTATCTTGTCTCCACACATCGCTTAGCTTGCTAACACTCTGTGAAAAGTCGACATGGATTCGTCGGTCATCGATGAGGACGTCTTGCATTTTAGAGTATGCGACTTCACATGCGGTTTTGTCCTCGTACTCAATAAACGCATATTGTAGGCTATCGCCCGTCTTTTGATCTCGAATCACCTCACAGCTCAGAATCTTGCCAAACCGGCCAAAGATGAGTTCCAAATCTTCATCTTGCGTGACGGGATTCAATTTGCAGACAAATAAGACGTTTTCTGGTGGCTTCACCTCAGCAAAGGGAAGGTCACCCATAAGCTCGAGCGTCAAGGCCTGTGCCCTGGCCTCTCTCTCCCGCCTTCTCTTTTCCAGCTCTTCCTCGTCTACATCGTCGTTCTCGTGGAGTTCTTTTTCGTCGGCGATTCGCACCGTCCTCAGTTGCTCGTCCGAGGGTGGAGGGCTAGAGCTAGGCTCTCTCAGGCCAGGAGGATCAGGATAAGGATCATCCAGAATAACTGTGTGTCTAATTCGAATATCGACAAATGGATATCCCTTATCGTCCACCATGGCCTCGTTGATCTTTTCCAATGAGTCAAAGCCCTCCACAACCTTGCCGAAAACAGCTGCCTTGCTATCGAGGAAGTCTGTTTCCTCGCCCAAGGTAATGATGAACTGTGACGCCGCCACCCTCGTGTCCGGGTCTGAAGATAGCGGTACTGTTGCCATGCTCACAGTGCCTCGCTCTAGATGTTTCAGCTTGGGGTGAAAGGGAGCTGTGAAGGTGCGCTTCGATGGATCGCCCGACAAGTGGCCCCATATTGAACAGCCGCCATCTGATTGCTTCGCGAGAGGGCCGAGAGGATCGCCGGTCTGGAAGGAAAAGTTCTTTTGGACGGAGTGGATGGGAGAGAAGTTGTAGTATTTGACCTTGCAAAGCTTCAAAAAGCTATTTGGACGGTTAGCCACTCTGTGCTTGAGAGTAGAAGAGTATGCTGTGATTTAAAGGCGAGGTTCAGCACTTACTTTTCGCACAGCTTTGGTGAATGATCGACTAGCAGATCAATGACGATGTCACCGACGGTAGTCTCCAGTAAGACTGACATAGCCGCTAATCTCAGGGGGTATCTCAAAGAACAAAATGCAACATGTAGATAGTAGATAGGTAGAATGATTTTGCTTGTAGCCGCGTATCGTACCTAGTTCTGACGCGAGGCTGCGATTCATCAGATGGGATGGATGACAATTTTTGTGGAGAACCAGCGCTTGGGTTGAATTGGCCTGTGGTTTGATTACATAATGACCAGTGCTGTGATTATGACGGAGAGAACGGGCTGATATCACGGAATACAAAGTTCAATAATGAGAAAAGCTAAAGACTGCTCGATCAGAGTAAGATTGTCAATTCCAAATAAAAATACTAAGCAAGTATGAGGAGAAAATATTTTTATCTAGTGCTGATGCATCTCAATTGACGCGCAATGCTCAGTACTATCGCCAGCGATGGTCAGGTATCGCCACATCGTGATGTATCAGTGGCATGACGCCTAAAAGAGATTTGACTTCTGCTCTCTAGAACATTGGTTTAGACGCTTCAGCTCATTCAATTCAGGCAATGGTTGGTATCCCCCAAATATCCAAATTAGAATGCGACAACCGCGTACTAAACATGATACCATGATGCCGCTCGCTTATCCAAAAAAACAGGGCTGTCGTTTCAGGGCTGACCAGTCATCGTAAGGCATCCACACAACCATCCCGTCTCAAGTGGCAATGAGTTTATCAGGTTTTGGACAGGATTTATGCATACAAATTTGATTCATCACTTTCTTTTCGAAACCACTGATGCTTGTAGCCTTGTTTTAACTCAAATAATGTGAATTGTGACTGTCTTTGCAGCCTGTGTTTGCTTGCTCGCTTGTTCGCTATCAAGCTAGATAATAACGCAATAAAACAAATCAAAGGGAATAAATAATAAAATAAAAAACATGAGTTGCTACACGGAATATATATGCAACAGCAGGCTCGCTTCCAAATCCCTTTTAGTGATGCCCCCCTTCCAACACCCGTCCTGTAAAACCCACCGATCCACAGTAGTAGACAAACGAAAAGGCAGAATGTAGAAAATAAACACTAAAAAAAGCAGGATTGCACAATATGCGTTATATACATAAAATATGGTTTATGTACATTTCAAAAAATAAATAACGCGCGCCGCACGCAATGCGATGCCATCAAAACGAATAGCTCTTGGCGTCAGGCAATAGACAGGCCGCTGAGCCACAACAAACCCAAATTAGGTAGGTGGGTGAGAAAATAATAGTGATATAAGAAATTGATGATGAAATGGTAATAAAAAAAGGAATGTCTCCAATTTTGCGCTCTTTTTTGGTTCCCTTATCAGTAATAGAAAAGACGAAAAAGAAAAGGACTCCAGTATCGTTGAATGGTGTCAGCTCTCCACTATGAGCCGATGGTATCTTTTGTTATCCCCCCCAACACAAAAAAAAAGAAAAGTGGTGTGCCGCGTCAAGATGGTCCCAATGGTATAGAGGCTAGTTGGCTAGCCATGGTAGGATTAGAATTAAGAATATCGGAATGAAAAGAGTGACTGAGTCGCAGGCAAATCTTGCTTGGTGCTCAAAATAGCTGATCGTCGGCGGCGGGTCCAATGGGTTTGTTCAAATCCCCACAAATGGCTGCGTAATTCACTGTCACTATTTGATTTACTTTGATCAAATGGTTTCTCTGCTCAGTCCCGGCTAGGGGAGCTTCTCCTCCGTCGCCCTGATCGGAGCTCCTTCTCGGTCTCCATCAGCCGGGCCTGAGCCCACATGCGTGTCGTCATGTCACTGCGGACGGCATCGCAGTTGAGCAGCTCCGTCAAGGCCCGCTTGATGCTCTCGTTGACGTCAAAGAGACGCTGTTCTTCGGCGGAGATCTGGTAGATGGTGTCTTCGTCGACGATGGTGTCGAGCTGGTCTTCCCAGCCATTGTATCGCCCGTGTGCCCTTGAGGATCGGCGCTGGCCGGAGCGAGAGTGTCGCCGTGAGGAGGTTGAGGCGTAGATGGAAGAGCGGACGGGCGAGGTGCTGGGTGAAGAGATGGTAGAGAGCGTGCCGGTCGAGGCCGTGCGCGGGCGGATCTGCTCGAGGCTGCTGCAGAGCTGCTCGTGCTGCTCTTGCAGACGCAGATACTTTTGCAGAGTATAAGCGTAGTTGTGATAGTAGTGTTCGGAGTCCATCGTGAGTATGGATTGTTGTGTGAATGAAGATGGTAGATTGTGGTTGTTTTCTGGCTGTTGGTGTACTGCTTTCAACGGCTGCAGCGATATGATCGAGGTATTGCTCTTGTTCCTAGCTGTGACGAAACCATCGGACACACAAAACGTTCAACTCCGCGCAGCAGGTGATGAAGAAAGTAAGATTGCGGGAGAAAGCGAGTCGAAAATAGAATTGGCAAGCGATATTTTTCGTCGATAGGATCGAGATCACAAGGGTTCAACGCCGGCGATGATGAGAATAAAAGAAACTACCTTGGCGATGACCAGGTAATAGATAGTTCGTGTGCCTGTTAATCGAGGTCCAAGGGTTGTGTGTTATGTGCGTAAGTACCTTGCCTTTTGGGTCTAGCAAGGGTTGAGGACGGATATTAAAGGTGCACGAAGCAGCTTCTTTTTATTCTAGGGCAGTAGGGGAGATTGCTTCTCTCGCCCACGCGTAACGTTCCGCCGTGGGTATACCAAGTGGTAATATAGTTTGTGTGGTGGATTGATGGATGCTGTTGAGCCCGGGTCGCAGAAACAAGGGCAAGGGGTGTGGTTTATAGCAATAAGACGAGGGTGATGGAAGACTGACGTCGAGATGTCAAGGCCAGGTCAACCCACGGGGATGGTTGGCGTGATGAGGAGTGTATAAGTGGGTGATTGAAGCAGCATCCGATGCAGAGGCGGATTGGGAGCTGCTTCCAGGAGAAGGTGGACCGACGGTAGTGTAGTATTAGAATAGTGGGAACAGCCTTTTTTTTCCTTGCCGCAGCACTAGCAGAAGTGATGTGCGCGAGACTTGGCTCTGCCACTCACGAGATCCCTGGCTAATGAGGGTGTGGAGAAAGAAATAAGGCACGGAGTATCGATGAAATGAAGTGGGAGTAGTAACATGGGATGGAGGGAAGGGTTTGGCGTGACGTGCTAGTAATATACTGTTCGACCGCTGCCTCAGAAACATAAGTCAATGGGGCCGTTTGCTTCAGCCCACGGTGCAATAATCAGAAAAGACACTTTTTTTTCTTATTTTGACGCCAAGCTGCTGCAAGCTGCTGCAAAATCCCAATCAATAGTAGAGCGGTACAGCTGGCAGCGAAGCTTAGAAGACGCGGGCGGGAGGAGCTCGCAATCGCTCGGTAACATGAACATGGGCACCCCCAGCAGCCAATAAGGACCTTGGCCAGAGCTTCGTGAAGGCGAAGCTGAAAGAAGGGGGTTGCTTTTTCTGATTTCTGGTCTAGATCCTTCCTGGGCTGGTCCGGCTTTAGCTTGATGCGCCGGGGCCTGACAATCTACTGTGCTGTGGTGTTTGGGCGCCAAAGGGGGCGAAGAAGAGGGGGATATCGCAGTATGCAAGACGGCCGCTTGTTCTCTCTGTCTTGTCGGAGAATCTTGGTCTTGTTCTCTGCATAGGTTGTCTGCTACATACTGTACAAGTATTAGCCAACAATAAGGTTCTGGGTGTCGGGGAGGCGAACCAGCCCAAACACGGTCCAGTCTGTCCAATGGCGCCGTTGCGGGTGGCGAGGATGGCCGGCTTTGCACCAGACACGCTGGACCGGATGGGTCCTTTGTTGGCCAAAACTTGGCTTTCTGGATACGAGCCCACTCGGGTGGTTCTTTGCCAGCTCTTTTGCCTTGCCTTACAGCATTTACGGCGGGCGAGTTGGACGATGGCGCTGCTGCACGTTGCGATGGTGCTCTACACGGGGCTGGCCGGCCGGTGGGTCTTGAGTGCCCGTTTCGAAGACGAGGGGGGCCGACCAGGGGTCTCCGTTTTTTTGATTAATCTTAGGCGTTATTACGCTTTGCGTGCTTTTGCTACGCTGAGTTTTTTTTTGGCGCACAGTGGGCGAGTTGACTGGGCTATTCACACGAAGGGGGGAGAGCAATTAACAGTGTAATATAAGATCAAAAGTGCTCAGTTGTCACACATCCGGAGGCGAGAATGGGAGAAGCCGGCACAGAGCGGAAGCCCGGTTGAATCAGTTTCGACGCCGGCAGGTCACGAGGGGCTCGCCTTTGAATCCTAATTCTAGTAGTAGTTGTACTCCGTACTAGGCCTATAACCTGTATGCATATGCCATGCTATGCCATGCAACGGTGGTCGCTGAAGATGGCGTGTGGTGTGGCAAAGAGGGAAAAGCTCAACCAAGCAAACAGTACAGTTGGAGTCGCGGTGCGCGGCACGGAGTGCGCCATGGACGTCCATGCCAATTGACTTTGACCTGCGTGGGTGCCGCTCCGTGCTCTTGACACAGGTGTGGAAGCAAAGCAAAGCAAAGCTAACAGAGCGAATTCAAATCAATTGGGCTTCAGTTGAATTCTGCAATTTGCGCCATAGATAACGAAGCGCCCTGTCCCGTTTCCTAGCCCCCCTCCCTCGAGCGTTCGACGTAGCACAGCCAATGGGGCCGGCAGTTAGCCGGGAGGAAGAGATAACGGCAGCCCGTGGAAATTAATTGACTGGCTGCTAATACGCCATGCCATGTATTGACGTATCTCAAGAGTCATATCTGTATCTATAGATACATGGACGCTGCTTGCTGGCTGAAATTGAAGCCCTTCCTCTTTGCCCTCATCCTCCACAAGAGATAAGGACGTGAATTCTGTAATACTCCGTACGGAGGAATACAATAATCTCATCTTGAACTGGAGATTGATCGGCCACCAGTACGACGGGATGCCCTAAGACACCTTCTATTTTTGCCTCGTGATCCGCACTCCGACTGAGTGATCGGCGGCACTTCGAGAACGTCTCATTCGCGAGAGGAGAAAAAGAAATGTTGGTATCAATAGCCCCTTCGCCCCCCCTGACCATCATTTCCACAAGCCAGAGCCGATCGCTGTGTATAAGCCCAAACAGTGGCAAGATTGGCAAAAGCCCCAAAGCATGCAGGTTGCAGTCGGGGCCGTGCCAGTTAATTTATTCCAGTGTCTAGAACCCAGACATTGGGCACCGAGCGTCAAGCACAGCCGTAGGCCTACATGTTAGTTTAGACTTGCATGTAGAAAAAAGCAACATTGGTGATACTCTGACTTTGCCAATGTCGCATGCAGATGTCTAGCCACAGATCCTACCACAGCCCACCTTGAGAGCTTCAAAAAATGCCCAAGGCTGATATGCCGTCTTGTGCATACATACGTATGTACGATATGTATGTACTACTTGTATGCATTTCACCTCACGGGACCACCGGATAGTGATCCGCACGTTTGATGGATAACCTCCGACGACGACTTCTTTTCTCAACGGCTCGGAGCGTTGCGCCGACCGGAATAATCTCCCCTCTTTCTCTCTCGTCAGCTCGATTGGACGACGAGCAAAGGCAGACGGCACAAGGGCACAAGGTACCAAGAAGAGCTCTAGGAACCGGGACTTCTGTTACAGCCGCGGAAAGCTTATCATGTCCAATTTATGATTTCTCGTTACAAAGTTGCGGCGGTGACCGCCTCAAGCTCTTACTCAGAAGCCGCTTAGCATACTAGCGGTCACGTTTATCTGAGACTCTGTGACGCTCTGCCGATCAGCGATGATCTCTCGCCAACGTGGGCTCGCTAAGAGCTTCAGAAAAATTCAACAAGCAAAAACGCAACGTCGACCGCTTTTTTTTTTACTTTTTAGTTTTTTCATCCCTGCCCTGCGGAGACCCGGCCGGTCAAAGGTATGGTCAACGGGAAAGATAGATCAAATTGCTCACGGAGTGGAGCTAGGAAACCTGCAGGATGCTGCAGGATGCTGCATCTGTACGGAGCATTCTGTACTCCATAACTCTACTAAACATCGTCGACTTCCGAACCGGGGTATGAGTCTGGAGGCTGCAACTCTGCACATTGACCAGTCTCTTTGGGGTGCTCCCTCCAACCGAAGCGGCCCCCCGCTCAAAACTCTGCTTTGTACGCGCAATCGAGCTCTTTCGCCTAGAAATGTACACCTGCAGAGAGACCTAATGAAAAGGCGGCGCAGTGCCTAGAGCTTTCATCGGTTACTCGATCTCAGGCAGCCGGTGTACATGTAGGCTGCATTGGTTCCCATTTGCTAGCCGCCATCGTTAGTGTCTTTCCCCCGCAGCTGCAATTCCTCCCCTCTCTTCGATGTCCGTATATGTATGAAGTACGGAGTGCATGTACAGTACAAGTAGATTTGATGGCTCAGGTGAGAACATGCCACCGTCGGGCCACTGCCCAACTTCAGCCTCTGGAACCGTAAGATTGTATGCTGCTTACCTACAAGTAATACCGTACAGACACTGTAGGCCGGGATGAATTGAAAGCCCTGCCGCTTGATGCCGGCTGTGTCTTACTTCCCCAGACTTTTGGGTCCTGTCCATGACTTCATCCTGTCTTGGTCAAAGCGGTACGTCGAGGAAATACCTCCGGCCGACAGGGTCTAGACGCCAAAGGACCCAACCGCTGTTCCATCCTTCGTGCTTCACACGCACATGGGTAGAACAGTGTTGGTGTCTACATGACGTCAACAATCGAAGAGGATCGCATTTGATGCCAGTCAATTGGCAGTTCCGATTTGCTTTGTGCTTGTACAGAATACACGTACGGAGATGAACTCCGGAAAGTCTTCCAGTCGTCTCGCCAGGATTGCCTGATGGAAAACATTCGATGAAAAAGCCACAAGCTTTCCGCACAAAGCAACATACGCCAATAATCACGAGGCTTGACCCCCAAAGCGCCACAGATATCGTTCTTGCCCCTGATGCCATACATGTTGCCTGGCGCCGGTGATGACGCCTTCGCTGGCTAAGCGACTTGTTGGAGCTACCCTGAAGTCTAAATCCATTGACGTTCTATTGTTTCATGTTTTCATCAGCGGTTACTGATGAACTCAAAAGTTTTCCATAGAAATTCGCACTCGCAGCCTCTTTAATAATAGCGTGAATTAGATCAACTTTGAGCCGTTCTCTGCTCCGCAGTCAACTTACATGCTTTGTGATGTCTCATATCATAGGTATCCTTGCATTGATATTAGGCGGCAAGATCAATATCAATGCAATGGCAAAATACACTAGAAATGTGTGAAATTTTGATCAATTGGATTAGAATTTAGATACCCTGCAAATTCTAATAGCGACTTTGTCATTGTAGAATGGACCATCCTGTTGGTCACGCGGCGGTATCTCAAATGAGACATCTTCCACCTTTAGCCTCTCCTCCTCACACTTTTCCAAAAACACTTGGAACGTCTTTAGGTTTCGCTGAGTCGCTGCAATCATGACCTCAACATGAGGATACAGAACAAAAAGCTCCAAAAGTGTGCCGACAAGAGCGGAGATTATGCTTGCGTCGTATGTAATGTCAGCCCCGAGGACAACATCCAAGGGACGACCACCGTTCCACCGCTCTTCTTCGGTTCCCACGAGCGCATATCCCCACTTGAGATCCATGGGCGATATGGCGGTTGACCCTTCAAGCTGATTCAGGAAGAAGTTTTCAGGGAGGTTATTGATGACATCGTCAGATCCATCTGATGCTATAACATGTGCCGATTGTAAGTATTTTACACACAAAATGGAAAGGTACCCGGTACCCGTCCCCAGCTCTAGGATCCGTTTCCCGGAGACAATGCTGGGGTCCTGACAGAGGAGCTGTCCCAGGTGAAGTGCGGCTTCCCAGGTCCTCAGCCCAGTAGTCCCAGCAGCAGAGATGAGAGAGCGATTCTCAAACAGGGTGATGTGAGCCTCGTGACTCGGTAAGGATGCGAGGTGATAGACGACATGACACTTCTGCTGCACGGCATCGGCCTCATCCGGGGCTGGTGTGGAGAGTAAGACAGAGAGGAAGGACATGAGGCCATCGGAGACTCCCTGCTCTTCATGTCAGAGAGAGCTCGTAGGGGCGGGAGAAAGGACGGCCAGTCGTCTGACCGACATATCATGGCCGGGGTCGGGCGACTTACATGCTCATCCCAGTCTTCTATGCTGGCCTCAATACGGGAGACAAGCTCCTTGAGCACTCTGACCTGATATCTAAGTGGAGGAGGACCAGCAGGAAGAGCATCATCAGCAAATAGTCTCTGATAGATGGCATCTTGAACATCAGAGCGTCTGAGATGCCGAGGCTCAGGATAGTTCAGGGTCTGCTCAAGTTGGAGGTATTGGTGGCAGAAGCGATCGACTTGACTTTGCAATGAGGCTGCCATGGCTAAATATATACATAAAACCGATAAAGAAAAAAATACACCTTATAAGAACATCTGACAGCTTGAGGAGAACACTTCCAGTGCATTTTACATTCTCATCCCATTATCGTTGGAGATTCGCTCTGTGCATACTCAATCCATGGACGCCTCAGTAGATGGTGCTTCGATGAGCAAAATGGTGGAGTGCGCAGTTGAGCATGTAATCCTGTACAAGGGATTGATTGGTCAAGAGAGCGGAGACCTGACAAAGGTACAAAAATAGCAGCAGTCTATTTACCGACATTTACCCCGCACGTGATGGCACACAAGTAATTTTTCAGTTATGTGGTGCTGGTTACATAATGCGCACGCACGCATCTTAGGGTTGGGACCCAGACTAAGCGACACGAACCTGGTGCTCGGAATTTTCCCTGCCCCGGTTTTAGTTTTGCGGCGAGCCCTTTCTCCCACGACCGACCACGACGCCAAACCGCCGAGTCTCTCCTTCGTCACTTCTCAACGAGACAAGCAGCACAAGACCGCAACCATGGCGGATAACGACGCTCCCGTTACCCTGCGAACTCGCAAGTTCATCCGCAACCCGCTGCTTGGCCGCAAGCAGATGGTGGTGTGAGTGAAAACCCTCCTCCCTGTGCCGCCAGATTCGAATCGCCGCCATCAATCCCTATCCATGAGACATCCATCGATCCTCGAGCCTATTTCTTCGGTGCGGAACAAGGAGCTGCTTCTTTTCATTTATCTGCGGATATTGAATTTGCTGCTACGCACAAACTTTCACCTGCAGAATTGGCAAACAGTTTCGATTGGATTGGACTGGATAGTGGATTGATGAGACGAAGATGAAGAAAAGAATCATATAGTCGGCCGGCACATTCAACCGCAATTCCGATCAAGAATATGGGCTGATCTGTTTTTTTCTTTCAATGCATAGTGACATCCTTCACCCCGGCCGTGCCAACATCTCCAAGACTGAGCTCAGCGAGAAGCTCGGCAGCCTGTACAAGGCCCAGAAGGAGCAGGTCCAGGTCTTCGGCCTGCGCACCCACTTCGGTGGCGGCAAGACCACCGGCTTCGCCCTCATCTACGACTCCCCCGAGGCCCTGAAGAAGTTCGAGCCCAAGTACCGCCTGATCAGAGTCGGACTCGCCACCAAGCCCGAGCGTGCCAGCAGACAGCAGCGTACGATTAACCCCCTGGCGTTCTTGTTGTTGTTCCCCCTTGTTCATTGTGTGCTTTTTGGCTAACTTTGCATTTGAAATACAGGCAAGCAGCGCAAGAACCGACAAAAGACCCTGCGCGGAACCGCAAAGGTCAAGGGTGCCAAGGCGAAGAAGGAGAAATAAACGCACAATCTTCATATTGTTGCTTGCTGGTGCTGGGGGAGGTCCGGCGTGGCGCTGTGGTACTGGGCATTGTTGCGCACCTGCGAGTGCTGCAGACTTTTTTCTTCGGCATCTAAAATGTTTTTGTCGATGAACCTCTAGAAACGGCTTTTTTGGGGGGGAGTGATGGCTCGGCCCCTTCCCATGGTGTGTGCCTTCGATACACTAGCATGAAATCAACGGTGTTTTCGGGTTTCGGTCCAAATATGTGTACTGTTATTTGGTGGTTCAGCCACATGTTTCACGCGCCCATGTGCTGGATGCGATGTTTCTGTTATGATGACCAGACTCCCAAGAAAAATCGGTGATGATCGGTGGGCAATTCAAAAGAAAAAAAAAATCCTGTTATTGAATGACGCTCTGGACTATCCTCGTAACATGTGCCTTGTTTCCCAATATGACCTAAATCAATTTGAATTGCACCACTGTCTAGGCTATCGTAGTACGAAACAACAAAAATCTCACAAGAAAAAGGGGGGTTGCCAACATTCAATGCATGCTAACTACAGATTCGATCTTCATCCAAATTACGCAAAACGCCAGAGATTCATCCAATATTACTTACGCCTATGCCGGTCGATTAATTACCGGTAGCTCCCTGGAAGCGCAGAGACCTGAAGGACCAAGTCACAAACACAAAGGAAAAGGCAGCCAGACCAGCGAAGATGAAGTACACCCAGCCGTGGCCGCCCAGCCATGTGTTCAGAGCCTTGTTGATGATGGGGAAGAATTGAGCCACCAGGAACGTCGCCACGTAGTTGGCTCCCAGGCACCAGCTCTGAGTTGCGCCAACAGCCTCCTGGCCAACAAGCTCTGACGCCAGGATAAAAGGCACAGGACCCAGACCCACGGCGAAAAAGCCGACAAAGAAGAGCACAGCAAGCGCTGATAGGATCTTGAAGCCAAAGACGATGGAGAGGGCTAGAACAAGAGCGCTGCTGCCTTGGCCGACAACGGATGCCAGCAGGCAAGTCTTTCGTCCCAGTCGGTCTGGCAACGGGGAGCATGCGATGGTTGTGACCAAGTTAACCAATGAGACCAAGATACTGAGGAGGGCTGAAGAAATGGGGAGAAGGTCGGCAAGAAGGGAGACGGAGTACATGATGACGGAGTTGATCCCGCAGAATTGCTGCACAAACATGATACCAACCAAGGCAATGATGACAGGCCGAGTGCTAGGATCCTTGGCGACTTGCAAGAAGCCGATGTGAACAGGCTCGTTCTTGGCGGAGGTGGCATTGGGCGGGGGGATCTCATCTGCATTTTGAGAAAGAAGCCCTTCTTGCTCTCCGAGGCCGGATCCATCTGGGCCCCATACTTCGCTCTCTTCCCTGATGTCGACGGCCTGGCCGCGGATCCTCTGTAGAGTCCTCTTTGCACTGGCGACGTCGTCATGCGCAGCGAGCCATGCCGGACTCTCAGGGACAATCAGCAATCCAATACCCTGCGCAGCGGCGATGAAGGCTCCAATACTCAGGTTCCATCTCCAGGCGCTTCCGTAGCTCAGGAAGAAGCCCAACGTTTGTGTAATGAGGATGCCGATATTGATTGAGATCTGGGTCATGAACCCAAAGAAGCCTCTCCGATCGGGCGGGCAGACCTCGCTGATGTACAGAGGGACTATGACCGTTGAGGCGCCAGCCCCAATACCGGATATGAATCGGCCAGATGCCATGACGAAGACGCTGCCGGCAATCGTCTCAATCGCCGATCCGACAATAAAGAGAAGAGCCGTCACACGCATGGCGAGGAGGCGGCCGCGGCGAGAGGAAAAGGGACCGGCAGCCAGAGCGCCGATGAGCCCTCCGATTGTGAAGACAGAAGAGACGGTGGCAAAGGCTGCCTCGTCCATGGGAATACAGTCGTCGACCTCATCGTTGTGGACAGATGTGACGAAGCGGACGATTCGAGCTATGGTTGAGATGGACTTTCGGTGGCAGGTGATGACATCTTGTGGGGCGTTGAGTTCGGCCTGTAGTGTAAAACACAGAGATTCGCCAATATTAGCATCTTAACTATTTACAGACGAGGAAATGCCCAACGGCTCCATAGACCAAGGGACTTGAAGCTATGCTCAACGCAAGTCTGTTGTTTGAAACGACAGAAGCAAGCGGTGAATGGGATGAATTGGGGAACAACGGACCAAGTGGAAGCCAAACTGGAGAGACCCAAGAGTCGAGATGGCGATGAGGATGATGAGATACGCGGTTACTCCTTGGCCCGCCATCGTCGCGTGCGGGCTGAACAGCTATTGATAGCTATAGCCTGGATCTGGAGCTGCGATGGAGCGATGATGGAGGTTGAAGGGACCTGGAGACTCTGGGCAATGATCAGCTGCCACCAGTTAGGCCCTAGGCGCTGTGTCGTGGTGGTGGGGAGAGCCCGGGAGGTGCCGCGTTTGGTAGTTCCAGGGGCTCGGGCCACATTTTCCCCAGTCCCGAGAGTCTCGGTGCTGGAGATGCTGGTAGCCTCAGTTTGGTGGCATGATTGATATACGCTTTATGTAGCACCGGACACTACTGCCGTATGAAAATATCTGTTTAATAATTAACGTTAGTATGTGAAATCATTATTTCTCTGCAATGCAGTGATGTGTACTGGGTACTTTGTACAGCGTAAACTTGCACATCATGGTTATGATGCAGTACCACAGCTACCCTAGAATTGATCGAATTTCAAAAGCGACAAGCATGTGATTGATTACTTTGCTGCTGGAGAGAGATTGGTTATAATCAACGTCATATTATTGGTGATTAAATCACAACGGTAATTGGCTCTAGAGGTTGTTTATATATAATATGAGTATGGTTGATCGGAAGAATATCACTTATACTTGCATTTTTACTTGAGAAGAATGAGACGGATAGGAGATTTATTTTACGCACAATACCAATTTACTTTATACACATATATATATTCTATTGATAGATCCCATTCATCAAGATATCTACCTATCCAGGCAAATACGCAGCCAATCTTTTTATTAAAGCAGGCCCGCCATCTTATATGTCCTAAACCTCTCCTCATCTAAGCAGCTACAAAGAAAAAAACAACAGTCATTATCATTATAATCCTAAAAAGTCAAGAATCTGCTGCTCACCCAAATTCTTCAGCACCTTACGCTCCCGAATGCAATCAGCTTCGTACCGCGCCAGGATACCCGGCTCCGTGATCCCCTCCTCGACCCATTGCTTCACAGCTGGGTGATCATACAGACGGTCGACGTACTCACCCGCAGGCCTGTCCAGCTCGATGCCGTACGTCTTGCATCGGGACGCAATGGGAGCGAAGAAGGCGTCCACCGCGGTGAATTCCTGGCCAGCGAGCCATGGGCCACCAAACTTGCTGAGGCCTTCCTTGAAGAGCTCGTTGAGGCGTCTAATCTCTTTCTGGAGGGCTTCGCTGCGGGTTCCCAGTTCAATCCGTAGCGCCACGTTCATGGGGCAATCGGTTCGGATGTTGCTGAAGCCAGAGTGCATTTCCGCTGCGGCGCACCGGGCGAAAGCACGGGCGAGCTTGTCGGTGGGCCATGTCGCAGGATGATCCTCAGCAATGTACTCGGCGATAGCGAGTGAGTCCAAGATGAGGGCTGAAGTCTCGCCGTCGATCAGGCACGGCACCATGGAGGTGGGCGAGAAGGCGAGGAACTCGCTACGCTGGATGCTCAGATCGGGTCCGAAGAAATAAAGCTTCTCGACAAAGGGGACGTTGAGCGCCTTGAGGAGGACCCATGGCCGCATGGACCATGATGAGTACCGCTTGTTGCCAATGTAGAGTGTGTAAGTCATCTTGTTTCGTGTTTATATCTTCTTTTTCCCGGTTGGTAATATTGAATCCAATTCTCGCAAGGCGGCCATATAAGTAGAAGACTCAAGGTCCGAAAACGCATCAAAAAGAAATCCTTAAACTGACGACACAACAAAAAAGCCCTTAAATTGACCAAAAAATTGACAACGGCACTACTACTCCAATTTTCAAGCCACCAAAACAATTACACGGCCCTGTCACTTCCTTTCCTGGCAAGAAAAGCCGAGACGACACAATACTGCCGCCCTTGGTTATATTAAATTTTGTTTTTTGACGTTCCGATTTGCATCCGATACAAAGTGACTCTGAATCGCATTCCTTTCAACATGATGACTAGACCTCACAGACTGGGACTGAGCTAAGAGCGCAAGTTGAGGATGCGTTTGTAAGCAATCCGTAGCCGAGGCGAGTTCATCTTTTCATGTTGAGAATTGTATGGAGTATATATATAGTGCCTATGGCGTAGCATGAAATATGTAGTATTGAGGTGTTCTTCGTAGGAGCAAGTCAGTAAACAGACAGATCTATAGAGCACGTGCGGTTAGATCTCATCGGCTTCTTTTAATGTTCTTTTTAAAGTTTTGGTGCAGCCGCTTGATTATTCAACCGACGCACTTGCTGACACAGCTCCCGTCATCTCCTCGTTCTCCGTTCTCCGGACGGAGAACAGCCTCTGATTCTCATGGCGGTGGGCAAAGCCCGATTGGTGGCGGTATGTTGCGGCCTGTGCGGCCTAGCGATAATACGAATCCACCCGAGTTACATAATAAGATGCGCCCTACAAGGTGTTGGTTGTAGCGGTGCTGTTCGACTCGAGTAGTCGACGGACTTGGTCCTCCGCTAACTGCTTATTCCCACTGCTCTGGCCTCCTTTGTAGTAAGATGGGAGAAAATCTTGTCATTTGCATAGTAACTAACCGGCAATTGAATACCACTGGCTCCCCGCCGAGATATGCTAGGCTGGCTTTGGGTAGAGGACGCCTTACCGTTGACTACCTAGCATACGCGCATGCATGCAGGTAGTACTCATATCCGTACATGGTGATCAAATTGCCCGTTCAGGGAAGCCTTGTAAGTTGTCAAGACAAAATTCACCTTCCACTGCTTGATGACCAGCCTCTCTTTTTGAATCAAATAACATTATACGAGTGCTCTGATATTATTAGTACCTTTATACTGTAGCATGGTTTGGCGTGCAACATGTCTGTTGGTTATTCCCACATGATTCCCGTCTAACTTCTCTGGTTGGAAAAATGGGCTAGTGGACCATACAGCGGACGATGAAAGCCGAGCAACGGGGCCCACAAACTCTGAGCCTTCCATGCGTTCAGCATGATCGGATACCGGCCGAGTGTCCGCCTCTGCTTTCCATGAAAGTAATATGACTGGCTCGATTCCGGAAGATTTTCTCTTTTCCAAACTTCGTTGGACGTGTATGACTGTTAAACAACCTTTCGCCGGCTTTTGTATAATGACTCTACTCCATTCATGAAATTGTCGTGAGCGCTTCACTTACCACCCGGCCTTAAATGCCGTAATCTTCTACCGCGGAGATTCATCATTCTTCCCCAGGATCCTAGCAGCGACATCGGCATCATTCTCGAAAACTCCAACGACGATCAGATTCCCAAATATTAGTTGCTGAGAAAGGAACGCATGCGTATTAGAATCCTCTTTTGTCTAATAGACTGGTGAATATTCTTCTCGAGTTTCAATCTGGAGATTGCCGAATAGAACCGAGGATTAGAGAGACAGAGCATACATCCCATCATGGCACTTACACAGCCGGCAATAACAGACGTAGGGTTTGCCGAGGCGTCTTCCACTGACGAAGATGTCGTCTTTGAGTCAAAGATAAACATGGAAGGCCATCAAGCTCGAAAAATGCCGTCTGTTGAAGCACCAGCCATAGATGCTGCCCCCCTAATAGAACCTCCACCCGACGGCGGCCTCAGGGCGTGGCTTCAAATCGTTGCCGGGCACCTTGTTGTTTTCAATGCCTGGGGCTACATCATCAGCTTCGGCATCTTCCAGCCATACTACATGCAAACCCTCAACCTTGAGCCCTCAGCCGTATCTTGGATCGGAAGCATCCAAGCCTGTCTTGTATTTCTTATTGGCACCTTTTCTGGGCGTGCCTTCGACGCTGGATTTTACAGACATGTCTTGGTATTAGGATTCCTCTTGCAGCTGGTAGGGATTTTCACAACGAGCGTGGCGACCACGTACTGGCAGCTGTTTCTCGCGCAGGGACTATGTCAGGGCTTGGGTTGCGGGCTTGTGTTTGCGCCGACCATTGCCAACATGTCGACGTACTTTTCCAAGAAGAAGACTCTGGCTCTGTCGGCGGCGGCTTGCGGTGGAGGAACCGGAGGCGTCATCTTCCCCTTGGTTGCGCAGCAGCTGATCCCCAAGGTGGGATTTGGCTGGGCAGTACGAGCGATGGGCCTAGTGGTCCTGGTGAGCAGTGTTATCGTGCTTGCTCTTGTGAGGACGAGGTTACCTCCGCGAAAGGCTGGTCCTCTGGTTGACTGGGCTTCTTTCAAAGAGTTGTCATATGTCCTGTTTGCAATTAGCATGTTTTTCACGCTGTGGGCAACTTATTTTGCGTACGACTATGTAAGTTTCTTCGTCGTCATTCGTCTTGTGATCCGCATGAGTTTCTAACTGGTACCACCACTAGGCACGTGCGTATTCTTTAGACCGACTTGGCGGATCTCAGTCAACATCCTTCAACATGCTCATGATCATCAATGCGATTGGCGTTCCGGGACGGCTTGTACCGGCATACCTGGCTGACCGATACTTTGGAGCTGTTAACATGTTCATCCCCACGATCTTTAGTACAGCAATTTGCATCTTTGCTTGGGCAGGGGTCAACTCCACCACTGGAGACTATGTCTGGGTCGTCTTCTTTGGCTTTTTTGGCGCTGGGGTCCAAGGAATGTTCCCTGCGACAACAGCCGGGCTGACCAAAGATCTGAGCAAGAGCGGCGTACGAATTGGCATGATATTCACGATAATTAGCATTGCGGCGCTCACTGGTCCTCCATTGGCAGGAAAGCTGATTGCTGTAGCGAATGGAAGCTATATCGGCTCGCAGATCTGGGGAGGTGTTTGCTTGGTCATTGGAGGCTTGTTTCTAATGGGCGCCAGGTGGGCTAGCGAGCGAGAACTTCTAAAGAGCAAGCAGCAAGCCATTACTCCTGAATAAAACCAGATGGTGGGTATAAAGAAGAAAAGAAATTACCAAAAGAGATGGAAGAAAAGTTATAGCGTTCTGTTGTTTGTTTAAAGAGCATTTACAAAGCCATCAGCTGGAGCAATTTACCTATGATCTCATGGGGCTGAGATAACGTTATCATATCTCAGACCCCACTATCGATACTGGGACTGGACAACTTAATCATTAATTAGAGATATTTGACAACTTGTAAAGCGATGCAAGCTGCTTTTTGTGCATGATATTGTGGGAATATCAATTTTGCATGAGACGACTGGGTCATTGAATGTAACTATAGCCATTTTGAATAGCCAATTGGCGCTATCTATAGAGTGCTGCATGTACCGAGTTCCAGCATGCATAGCTGCCCCGCCACCTCTTAATTTGGGGAAACTGAAAAATCTCAAGCCCGTATCAAGCGTAGACCTCTCGCAAATAACCGACAATTGCAGCTTCCAGGTCGTCTTGCGGACATGTCAGCAGCGCCATGGATCTGCCGCAGCTGCGTCAGGGCTTTGCGACGGTCCCATCAGCTGCAGATTGTCCGATTCTCTTCCAATGGTGTGCCATAATCCCGTTTGTGCCATAGCGATTGCGAACCTTTATAGCTGACTATTGTATGTCTAAGATGCCTCTACATCTCTGGCACCGAGCCTCCTCCGCCGCGCCCAGTCGTTATCCGTGGAACACGATGACCTCCAAAAGAGCCTCAATAGTTCCTTTGACGCCGTCAAGGCCAAGCGCGCTGGCGAACTTGGCCGCGTAGCCTCTGCCCTGCGAGCATGGGAAAAGGCCCAGTCCTCGATCACAGAACTCACTTCCATGGCGGAGGATCCAGATCAAGATCCAGACCTTGCATCTATCGCTCGAGACGAAATTGAAGGAGAGCGAGCGAAATTAGACCTCCTAGAGAGGAAGCTCAAAGAGAGCCTCACCCCGAGACACGCCTTTGCTGATCTCCCGTGCATGGTTGAGTTTCGACCTGGCCCGGGAGGTCTCGAGGGCAGATATTTTACCGATACGCTATTCAAGATGTACAAGGCATTATGCTTACGACGAGGCTACAGGGCCAATGTGCTCAAGTATGAAATGGCCGAAGCTGCAGGCGACCAGTCTTCCTCATCCGGCGAGCAGCCAGTCCAGGAAGCCATCCTCGAGATCCAAGATCCAGGTGCCTACGATATTTTCCGCGGAGAGGCTGGTATGCACCGTGTGCAGCGCATCCCTAGCACGGAAAGCAAAGGCCGGGTGCACACGAGTGCTGTGGCCGTATGGGTTCTGCCTTCGTTTCCTGAGGGTGGTAGCGGCGGCGATAACGTTGATGTCGATGACCCGGACAGTGACTTTTATGTCAATCCTCAAGATGTCAGGATCGAGACGATGCGAGCCAGAGGTGCCGGCGGACAGCATGTTAACAAGACTGAGTCTGCCATTCGCATGACGCACATCCCTACCGGCACCGTCGTCTCCATGCAAGACCATCGCTCGCAGCAGCGCAATCGTGAAGATGCTTGGAAGATGCTTCGTTCTCGCATTGCCAGTCAGCGTGCCGAACTACGCGAAGAGGAGGCGTCTAAGCTGCGAAGCAGCGTGTTGTCACAAGCACAAATCACACGAGGCGACAAGATCCGCACTTACAATTACAACCAGGACAGATGTACAGATCACAGGGCTGGGCTGGACGTGCATAACTTGCCGAATGTACTAGAGGGAGGAGAGATACTAGATAAAGTGATGAACGCCGCGAGTGAGTGGCTGGTAGGAAAGGAGATTGAAATGTTGGTTATGGAGGAAGAGGCTAAAGCGAAGAAGTGATGAAGCGATGTAGAAGGATCGCTTAGTCTTTGTATTACCTGGATGTGTGTGTACGATGAGAAGCAATTATCAAGTCTTGGTTGTATGATCTTGTATGATATATGATATATATTTGTGAGTATGTGTATATATAAACACACCGTTCTCAAGAAGAGAGAAACACGGAATTACATATTCTCTGTATATAATCCACCATGGCCGGCGCATGAAAGCTCTCGCCTCTAACCATTTATCTAGCCTTGCAGATATACACACTTGTTTCCACCCATTATTCCATGATTCTACCCACCGTAACTCCAGAAAATTTATGCATCTCAGCCGCTTCCCAAAGAGCCCATTATACCCCCCTTCTGGGGTCTGGTATATTCGTCGTGATTCCAGTATCGTATAATCCCACCCATATAATAGATAAAATAAGGAAAAAAAAGAAGAAGAAAGAAAGTCGCAAATTCATCAGAAAGGCAGACGTCGCTTGTATTTTGAAACTCCTTTCACATTAACCCTCCCAGAACAACCTTGCCTATCCCCGCTACTTCGGATTTGACGTGCATTCGGCTATGGTCTTCAAAGTCCTTCACCACGCCCTGCACGATGATTTTGCGGATTTTGGAGTCTGCCTTTGTGAATAGCTCAGCAATTGGAGCTGAGCATTCTCTCGGCGAAGGCACCAGCGCCAAGAATCGCGTATAGCAATCGATAAGGACATCGCATAGCGTCGCAAACGTCTCGAAGAAGTCGGGATCGAAAGGCAGTGACGGCGTGAGCAGATATGTGTATTCCTCGCCCGGCAACAGGTCAGACTCCGAGGCCGCAAAGTTCATAACCGCGGGAGCGGGTCCGCCGTTTGTCGAGCCGGCGCCGGGTGACTGATGGCCAAAGGGGGATGAGTCGTCGACGGTGACGTCGGTAGAGGCGGATGTCGAGCGACGGGTCTTTGTGCCGGGGCGGCGGAACATGTTGGGGATACGAGCGCGGGTGAGCGCTGCCGTGGAGGAATCGCCGTGAAGCTGCTGGAAGGAGTCGAATTCGGCTAGCAGGGCGTTAAGGCAGCGGAGGAACTCGAGCGGGGTGGAGGAGTATAGGTCGTGGATTGTAGGGATGGAGAGGCCTAGGAGGAGGTAGTTGGTGGCCTTGCGGGAGAGCTTGCGAGGGTCGAAGCTGGGCATTCGGGAGAGATCTGGCTTGTCGAAGAGGTACGTGTTGAACCAGTAGACGCGGCCTTCGTGACTATGAGGAGCAATCGCATCAACTGTTAGCATAAGGTGGGCCATCTCGCTGCTGTTAGGAGACATATATAAAGAAAAAAGTACTCACGCTTTTCGCAGGTAGTCTAGCGTCGACACCCGCTTCTGGGCTGTTTCTGTAACCTGCTGGTGAAGCAAATGGGACTCGCCCTGCGCCAGCGCCCACATGGTGCTGGTCATGCCCGGCCGCACCTCGATCGGCGTTGCTGGCGCCATCGTAGTCATTGTAGCTGCTCTGGGGATCATAGTAGCCAGATCTGTCGCCCAGGGCCCTTCGATAGCGTCTCTCCTGTCCTTGTCCTTGTCCTTGTTGGAGCCGTCCTTGGCTACAATCTTGGCTGCAGCAGCGAGTGCGTAGTCGGGCAGCGCAGGAGGCGCAGAGGCGTCGGTGATGGCACTGCCGTTGGATGAGGCTGTCGCAGCTGCGTTGGCGCGGCGTCGTGAGCCTGGCAGCGAGGCCTTGAGCGATGAGAAGGACGCCTTACGCTCCTTGCTGCTGGCGCGAACCGCAGATAGGGACGTCTGCTGTTGCTGCGGCTGCGGCGGTTGCTGTGAATCGAGTCGTTCGCGATCACGGCCTCGCTCACGATCGCGGGTAGATGGTCTGGCGGGCAGGTTGAGAGATGATGGACTGAAGAGCGCGCCCGTGGTGGCGCTTGAAGGCGCCATGCTGTTTTTAATAGCACTACCGGTGTTTTGTCTTACTAGTAGGCTCGTACGGTTAAAACCCTCGGGATCAGGGCGATAAGCGGCGCTTAATTTTTTCCTCTGCTTCTGCTTCGCGTTAGCGAATATACTTCTGGTGCCATTAATGGCGCGAACTTGGCGTTGTTGGCAATGTCGGTTGGCTGATCGCACTCCCGATAATGATGTATGCAGCCGTGTGGCGTACAGCATGGTAGCAGCATAATCTCGCGGACACACTTACTGAATAATCCCCCCTTTTGCTTCTTCTTCTTCTTCTTCTTCTTCTTCTTCTTCTTTATCACTCTTTGCTTTTTTATTCCGTATCCTTTGTCAGCTCATGGTGATAAACATTTCGAAATCCGCACGAGATTAAAATTGATGCAGGAATAAAATAATACTTGGCGGTAAAGGAGACGTTGGTTGGGGTTGTTTTGCGACTTTACCGACTTTGGAGATCCAGAGTCGTATTATGCGACATTGCCTACCTGGGCTGCGATGGTTGGAAGATGCGTCCATGCGCGCATGCAAGGGAAAAGCATTATTCCGGAGAAAAGTACAAGGTGTTCAATCTCAAAATCCTCACCACGTCTTTAAACGGCTAAAGGCGGACACGAGATTTCACAATGCAGATGCTACGCGAGTAATTCTCTTGTCCGCTATGGAGACGGGAGAATGGAGACGGGGGGTTAAAATGTCATGGGTTTCATATTGACGGAATAAATAACTGGTATCAATGACAAATACAGTCAACCGCTCCTCATTACCTACTAGGTAGTAGTTGCATCACATAACTCAAGAAAAAACAATAATCATCATTCAGCATGTTTGTTCAAACTGTTACACGGCCTTGTCGACGGTAACTTCACGCTCAACATGCTCCAGCTCAACGCCCTTGTTAAGCACATGCTCCACATCTGCCTGGCGCTGGTCTTCGCTGATGAGACCGAACAAAATGTCCATATCCTCCAACGTGCGGCCCTTGGTTTCCTTAATGAAGAAGATGACAAAGGCGCACATTCCGCAGCAGAAGCATCCGAACATGATAAAGGTGCGCCAGCCAATGTGGTTGACCGCGGCAGGGGTGATTTCGGTAATGACAAAGTTGAACAGCCACTGCGTTGCGGCTGCGAGACCAACACCGTACTCACGAAGACGTGTAGGGAAAATCTATTGTCAAGAATGGTCAGCATGTAGGAACTTGAAAGGATTTGGTGATGGGTTCTTCTTACCTCAGAGACGTAGACCCAGGGTGTAGGTCCCCAGGATGCAGAGTATCCGATAACGTAGAGATAGATCATGACTACCATGGCGATGGAAGCCGAGGAAACGGTGGTGCTGTCCTTGTTGGGGGGATGCGTCGCGAGGACGGCGCCAATGATGAACATCATGCTGGCCATCCAGATGGCGCCGCCGATCAGACTCCTCTTGCGGCCCCATCTGTCAATGCCGAGGATCAGGAAGATGGCCGTGGCAATTACTTTGACGGTGCCGTAGACTCCAGTTGCGAATAGCGAGGAGTTTGTGCTGCTGACACCGACTGTCTCAAAGATCTCGGGGGCATAGTATCCAATGCTGTTGGTTCCAGAGAACTGCTGCCAGAACATGATTCCAAAAGCCAGTGCAAAGCGGTTCCAGTTGCCCTTCTTCAAGCACTCCTTCCAGGTGACACCCTCGGTAAGGGCCATCTCTTCCTCGATGGAAGCCCGAATCTCTGCCATTTCCTTCAGCACCTCGGGGCTGTCCTGAGTATCATTGCGGATGTATGCAAGAGATCGTAGAGCCTCCTCATGGCGCGACTTCTTCATAAGCCAACGAGGTGACTCCTTCAGGAAGAAGAGACCGCAAAGCATGAGACCGCCCGGAACAAGTTGGAGACCAACAGGGATGCGCCATTGCTTGGTGCTCTGCTTGATGTGCAAGGCCACGCCGTAGTCGAGCCAATAGGCGAAAGTGCTTCCAATGACGAGGAACTCTTGGAACAGACCAGCCACACGGCCTCGAGTTGCCGGTGGGCAGTTTTCACTGACAAACACGGGGGTGATGGAACTCATGCCACCGATTCCAAAACCAGCGATAACTCGCCCGCCGTAGATTTGGCCAATATTGTGTGATGCGCTTGTCTGAACAGCTGCACCGACCAGGAAGATGACTGTGAAGAGCATGAGGGCATGGCGTCGGCCGAAGCGTTCGTTGACGAATGCGGCGGTGATGGCGCCGAAGAAACAGCCAGCCGTGAGCAGAGATACTACATTAGATGAGATGTGGGCGTTCTCGGCTGAGGAGAAGCCGCTGGAGTCGGTTGGCAGGCCAAAGTCTGCTTTGAAGCTCTGGAGCGCGAGCACACTTCCCATAACACCCGTATCATAACCTAGAAGCGTTTCATAAACGTTAGCATTTTCGCTCTCATGTCTCCGTGCTGCAACGCGTGGAGCATGTTTTGTGATGAAATCAAAAGCTGTAATAGCCAGTTTGAAAACATTGTGAGACGAGGGGAGACGAACCGAAGAGCAGTGAGCCCAAGTAGGCCACCGATGTGAGCACATACACACGATAATTCTTGAAGAACTGCATTTTGGCGACTGCTCTTGTGCGGCTTCCCAACAACAGACGAGGCCACTACTCCAGCTGGGGGGTCTGCTGCCCTTGATATACGACCGAGAGCACGGCTGGATTCTCTACACTATTTTCATTTCTCATCCTGTTCGGGATGTGAGCAACACCATTAAGCAGGCCGATCATGCATCTTGGGCTGCGCTAACTGCTGTAGCTGCGCATCGGTTGGCGGGATAAAGGTGGATATGCCACGAGCAGGGCCTTTTCCTCCCCATCCATCCTTTCTCACGGTTTTTTTTTTGTGCCTGGTAGCCGCTCAACCACTGGTCTTCTCCAACCCCATACCCCATACAAAGCGGCATGGGGGACTATAGGGATATGGGGGAAGATTGTGGAGGATTAGGCACGGCGCCCGTGGTTCCGCATCAAAGGCACAAATCAAGACAGTGAATAAGCGACCCAATCCCGAGCAAACTCCCCGCAGAGGAGCGAATCCCCGCACTCAACGGCCCAGAAGACCTTTTCGGCCAAGGCTCACGAACGAGCCTCGCTAGCCTGGGGGAAAGGCCTCGCTCAAAAACAGCCCGAGCGTGTGGGGGACGAATCCGCAGCCAGCATTTTCGCTGGGAGTTTGCCGAGATGCCGGTGGCGCTGGCTGGATTTACCCGCCAATGAGAGGAGGGCATGGCAGGGACACAATGTATTTGGGTTTCAATTTTATTGATTTTTGGATGCGTCAGAGGACAGCTCACGGGATACGCTGTAGGAGCAGAGGATGGTTATTAAACACGCGAGACAGGCACGTATAATTGGGAGCACCTCGGTCACAAGGATGCCAACCTCCGAAGCCAATTCCTGTGACCGGTCAGCTTCCATATTCGATCCTTAGGGTGACATCCAACGCTACGCACGCACATGCTAAACCACACAACCAATGTGCTATTCACGGGCAGGGGCAGCATTCCCATAGGCCGGTTGCGGACGGCTGCGGACGGCTACAGGCACCATGTAAAACAGTCTTCAATATTACTGTTGTCACTACTGCACCTCGGGGGTACTCTCCCGAATGGCATGCGATTTACATCCACCACGAATATCTTCTAGATGTCCACGAGTGCTGGGGAAGCTGGCTATTTGGGGAATCCAACCAAAGTGATTCATGGAAAATTTGGCCCCGCAGTTTTAGCTGAAAAAGGGCTGAGCTGGCGTTTTCTCGAATAGAAGCTATGGGGATCAAATAGTGTATTCCGTCAAAAGTATATTTCATATCAAATACGTTTTCTTTTTATGTGCTTTGGAGCCCTGGCTTTGTTAGACGCCACTGGTGCCGTGCACAATGACATGAATCGCTTCTTGGCCCCCCACACCCTCTTGATATTTTCCTCGCGGGACCGACTGCCGTGTACATTAAACGGCCCTAGGATTATTAACCAAATACCCCGTAGTCGAAACCCGTGCTTGGCAGGACATGCTTGGCAAGATTAGCGGATATCGATGTTTCTGCCAAGACATAACCTATCAACATCGCCCCTGTGACGCAGTGGCTAAGCGTCTGGCAGGCTTTATGCGCGCTCATCGCATGAGGTAGTCGGTTCAAATCCGGCCAGGGCACCCTTTCCAGCTAACCTTCCCAAGACACACACACACAAGTAAGC